>CAIGRO010213633.1:0-14440 GCA_903798355.1 Fraxinus baroniana | reverse complement strand
TCTATTTGCACCAGAATTGTTTTCCACCTTCAATTCTATATTGCATGGTCAGCCCCTCAATTTAATTAAAATTATCATGAGACCATCAAATTAATTATATTTTTTAGTCAACCGTTACAAAGTGGACCTCAAGTCGATGCCACGTACGATTGTCTTATGGCATGTATGTTCGCTTAGGTGCCCTATACTGCTAGGATATAACTACGAAGGATTGTTTATCTTGAGTTAATTAGTAGCTCGTTGCATAATTGAATAAGGGCATTATGTACTTACCTAGAGATGTGCAAAAAATATAACTTATATTTCGATTGACAAAGAATTTGTCATAGATTGGCTTATTCTGATTGGCATTCTATTTGGGTCGAAAGTCAGTTACTCTACCAATTAGAGTATGCCGGTTGGTTTTGATCACAATAATTGTTCGTTCCGTAAAAATGATGTTAATATACTCGGAAGTGTGTTGGATTGGACCAAGTAAAATATTAATTAATTTATAGTCGATCATGCTAAACTATTAATCACATGTAATTGTCTTATAGATTACACAAATTCGTTATAGAAAGTGGTGACTACTCGCGAACTTAAGGTTCGTTGTACGCCAATGAGATCATTTAGTTGCAATCATAATATCAGTAAGTTCGTAATGAATATGAATCAAATTAGTGAATACGCATTCGTGTTTGGAGCATCACCTTGTTCGATAGGTAAGTCCACTTTGATATTTTCTTTAGATAACAGTTTAAACTTATTTCAGTATTCCAAGACACTAGTATCATTATTTCTGTGATCATATCAAGAAGAAATTGTCTAAGAAAATGTAAGGGTCTGTTTGATTGTGCAAAATTTTTCATGAAAAATGGAAAACAAATTTCATCTTCCACTTTAGCATTGTTTGATAGCAATTTTTTTTTCCTTGGAATTGATTTTCTTGGTTGGCCTCACACGGTGACAATTTCCATGGTTTTGATGAAAATGAATTCCCACCAATTTGGTGAAAAATGGCTTTCCAGGTTACTTTTTTTATGGAAACAAATTATATCCACAATTGTAAAAAAAAAATTTCTTTAATGGACAATTTCCATGAAAAACAAAGTCAAACGAACACCAAAAGATCTTAAATTTTAATATTTTCCAAGTGAAAAATTATACCAATCAAACACAATGAATTGACAATTCTCAGAAAACAATTCTAATTAATTCAATTCCCTGGAATTCATTTTCTTTCCACCTAAATTTCACCAGTACAATCAAACGGACCCTAAGTTGCAAGTATGAAAGAGTTGGAAGGGTAAATTAGTCCATTCGCTCACATCTAATTATTCAACGTCCCATGGGATAATGCATATAGATGACAAGTCAAAACGATATAAATTGTGGAGAATTTATTTACATTGCTTCTGTGATTTTTATATAGTTTACGAGTTTGATTTCTTGTCATTAAGGGAAGGATTTTGCTGAAGTGCTCAAAAGTTTGACATGGGGATTGACACCACCCTCTTTTGCACGTGGGTCCCGTCCTGAATAAAAAAATGTTGACCTCCCATGTGTGTGTTTGGTCATCCTTTATGTCATCCGTTATTTTTTTGTATTAAGACCCTTAAGGGATTAGCAAAAACTAATGATTATATTGAACAGTCTCATATGGACTTAAATGGATATACTTATTGCATCATGAATTATGAGCATGTTTGAGCCTCATTTTTAGCTCAAAATGTATTTTGAAATAGTATTTTGATGAAGAATGTGTAATAAAATAATGAAACGTTTTTTTGTTTGCGTGTAATATTATTTTATTGAAAAATGTGTAGTCAAAAATGAAAGAGAGAAAAATATATTTTGGAAATAATGGGGACCAAACAGTGGCTATATAAGTTCAATCAGATGCCTTCGATAATTTTAGTATAAGTTCTTGACTTAATTGCTTAAGGGTTAAATGTTAGCTTTCTTTCCTTGAAGTGAATCGAATTTGAATGTGGTCCAAAATTTTCATCTCTTAAGGACATGAATAATGTTCAAAATAACTTCCCAACTGCTTTTTCCACGTTTTTGTTCGGTTGAGAACTGCTCTATGATGAATAGAGCTTATATATATTCGGTTTTTTTCCACCAGTTTGGGTCCCTAAGCCTTCCAATCTTCTACAGTCAAGAATACACTATCTAATTGGGATTGAGAAGAAGTTTAGAAGCACCTAAATCTGAATCCTTTAACGTGTGTGAGAAACAATGGTTGGATGTATGTTTTTTGGTTCCATTTTATTCCTCATTTGAACCATATGCTTTTCGGATCATTGAAGCATGTTTAGATAGTGCTTACAGTTGGTATCAGAACCTTATTTACCTATGCCTTGCTTGTTTCTCTCTGCAATTTTTTCAAAATATTTGCAGAATTTTCCTTAGATTTTTAGTTTCTGTTTCGTACGTTTTTTTTAATGAAAAAATAAGGTTTGGAATCATTAGAAAATTGGATTTCTAACATTTATGGGATTTGAAACATAGTTTTTAGTATCCGGAAGGCGTAGAAACTGTGGGGGTTTCCATTTGGATCGCAACCGGGTCAAATAGACTCGGCTGAAGGTTGAAGGCGACACTGTTTAAAATATTAAAAAAAAAAAGGAAATTGAAACTTGACATCCGAAATGCTTGACTATTATTTCACAAGATTGCAAATTCATGCTTGTTTCCAAAATGTTTGACTATATTACAAATTCATTTATTATTCTTGAGAATTGGAAACAGGCAAGTAGAAAAAGGCAAATTATATATATATATATATATATATATATATATATATATATATTGTGGTTTTGTTTTTTATGTGCTAAAATTGTTTATTTTGTTGTTTTGTATGTATAATTTTTATTGCTTATACATGCAATATTGAGTTAATAATTTAGTACAATAAAAATTTAAATTTTTGTTCATATTGTTTATGGTTTTGTGCAATTTATATGAGCATATTTTGTAAATTAAATGTTGAGTGATCCATATAATTTTAATTAATTAGGGAGTAGCCACAACATCTTTAATTATGCAAAATTATATATTAATTGTATAGGACACATATTGAATAAAGACATTAATTGTGGTTGAACATATTTAATATAATAAATTTTATCCCCATAAATTTTTATTATATTTGTATGATCAACCAAGATAAAATATTAAATTATTTTCCTAATTACCCATAGGAATTAGGAATTGAAACGTGATTTGATAGTTTTATCATAAGGTTTATACATGAATCTAATTGAGTAGGACTTTGACCCACATGCAAGTTTTATGTTACAAGATTCATAATTTTGAAACATGATTTTACATCGGTAAAGCATGATTTAAGTTTGTTAGTCTCAATTTGAATTGTAAGCATGTATATTTAATTTATGCAGCTACGCAACCTGCTAATTACTCTGATGTTCGTTGCGATATTCCCGAATTAAAGGGTGATAATTATAAAGTATGGAAGGGGAGAATTCTTTTTCATTTGGGATGGATGGACATTCATTATGCCATTAGGAAAGACGAACCAGAAATTACTCTGACCAGCACTCCAAATGAAATTGCTCTTTATGAACAATGGGAGCGATCCGATCGTCTCAGTATGATGTTCATAAAGACTAAGATTTCTGCTGATATTCGTGGTTCTGTCGAAGAGCATAAAAACGTCAAGGCATTGCTAAAGGCTATTGATGAGCAGTTTGAGACTTCGGATAAAGCACTTTCCAACACCTTGATTATGAAGTTTTCATCCATGAGGATCACACCTGTAAGAGGTGTGCGTGAGCACATCATGCAAATAAGGGACATTGCGGCTCAATTGAAGACTCTTGAGGTTGACATGTTTGAGTATTTCCTTGTGCACTATATTTTGAACACTCTTCCACATCAATATGGACCCTTCAAGATATCCTATAACACACATAAGGAAAAGTGGTCAATTAATGAACTTTTGGTCATGTGTGTTTAAAAAAAAGGGAGACCGATAATGAAAATGGGTGAAAGTGCATTGATGGTAACTTAAGGAAAGGATGTAAATGAAGCCAAAAAGAAAGGAAAAGGTAAAATACCGTCCCAAGATGGAATAAAAAAAGAATCGAAGTGCTTCTTCTGTAAAAAAATAAAGGACACATGAAGAAGGATTGCACAACAATTCAGAAATGGCTTTAGAATAAAGGTAAAACAATCTCATTTGTCTATTATGAATCTAATATGGTTGATGTTATTTATAACACATGGTGGATTGATTCTGATTTTACAATCCATATTTCAAGTACTTTGCAGGGTATGCAAAACCTAAGGAAGCCACTGGGAAGTGAGAAGTGCATCTATTCAGGAAACAATATGCACTCACATGTGGAGGCAATTGGAACATGCACTTTATTTTTGAGTAGTGGTTTTATTTTGAATTTAGAAAAGACATTTTATATTCCAAATATTTCTAGAAACTTGATTTCAGTTTCAAGACTTATACCTTTTGGATATTCCTTTAATTTCTCAGATTTATCTTTCAGTTTATTTTATAAATTTGATTGTGTTGGGAATGGTATTTTGTCTGATGGTCTTTACTGTTTTCAGTTTCAAGACTTGTACCTTTTGATTATTCCTTTATTTTTTTTAGAAACATTTTTTAGTTTATTTTATAAATTTGATTTTGTTGGGAATGATACATTGTCTGACGGTCTCTTTTCTATTAATTTGCAAAATAATACTACTTATAATGTTATACATATTCACACTGGTATGAAATGATGTGTTATGAATGAAAATTCCTCTATGTTGTGGCATCGGAGATTGAGGCATGTCTCCATAGAAATGATTAAGAGATTAGTAAATGATGTAGTACTTTGTACTTTGGATTTTACTGATTTCGATACTTGTGTGGACTGTATTAAGGGAAAGCAGACTAACAAGTCCAAGAAATGTGCTAAAAGTAGTACAGACATATTACAGATCATACATTCAGATATTTGTAGTCCAAACATGAATTTGCATGGTTTGAAATACTTCATCTCTTTCATTGATGATTATTCACGATATATGTATATCAACTTGCTTCATAACAAGAATGAAGCACTAGATGCCTTTAAAGTTTTTAAGGCTGAAGTAGAGAAACAATGTGGAAAACAAATTATGATTGTGGGAACAAATAGAGGTGGAGAATATTACGGTCGATACACTGAGGATGGACAAGTACCTGGTTCATTCGTAAAGTTTCTTCAAGAGCATGAGATAGTTGCCAATACACCATGCCTTGTTCCTCGGACCAAAATGGTGTAGCAGAAAGAAGAAATTGAACTTTAATGGACATGGTGAGGAGTATGCGAAGTAACTTCAAACTTCCCGAATCCTTGTGGACTGAAGCTCTTAAAACGGCAGTGTATATATTAAACTGAGTTCCAACCAAGGCTATCCCAAAGACACCATTTGAATTATTGAAAGGTTGAAAATCGAGTTTACGACATATACGTGTTTGGGGATGCCCGTTTGAAATCAGAGTTTACAATGCACAAGAAAAGAAGCTAGACCCAAGGACCATTAGTAGATATTTCATCGGATATGTCGAAAGGTCTAAAGGGTACAGATTTTATTGTCCATCTTATAGCACTAAGATTGTGGAGTCAATAAATGTTAAGTTTCTTAAGAATGACTTGATTAATGGGAGCAATGTATTCCAAGACATTGTTTCTGAAAAGAATCATATTGATGCTCAACCTTCTACTTCAAGTGATAGATTGATTGTCATTCACAACACCCTTCAAATTCAAACATGTGCTAGACAACCAATCATTGAAGTTCCACAAGCTGCTGATGACAATCTAGTAGATCAAGATGTTCAAGAATTGTTAAAAATGGTTGAACAACATGATCCTCAGGAAGATATTGATACAACATTAAGGAGATCTACTAGAGTAAGGAAATCAGTTATATCTAGTGATTATATTGTGTATTTGCAAGAATCGACTATAACATTGGAGCTGAAAATGATCCTGAAACGTTTTCACAAGCCATGAATTGTAAAGAATCAAGTTTATAGTACGATGTCATGAAAGATGAGATAGATTCTATGGCATCTAATGAAGTCTGAGATCTTATTAAACTGCCTGATGCTGAAAAAGCCATAGGATGTAAGTGGGTCTATAAAACGAAGAAAGCCTCATTAGGAAATATTGCAAGATATAAACTGAGACTCGTTTCTAAAAGAATCACTCAAAGGGAAGGAATCGACTACAAGGAGACCTTATCTCATGTATCAAAGAAAGATTTGCTTCGTATTATCATGGCATTGGTAGCACATTTCGATTTGGAGTTGCAACAAATGGATGTGAAAATGGCCTTTCTGACTGGAGATCTAGAGGAAGAGGTTTACATAAAACAGTCAGAAGGATTTTCCTCTAGTGGTAGTGAGCATTTGGTGTGCAAGCTCAAGAAATCTATATATGGATTGAAACAAGCTTCCCGTCAGTGGTATTTGAAATTTCATGATATTATCTCTTCATTTTGATTTGTAGAAAACATTATGGATCAATGTATATACCAGAAAGTGAATGGGAGTAAAATTTGTTTCCTTATTCTGTATGTGGATGACATTTTACTTGCAACCAATGATAAGGGTATGCTACATGAGGTGAAACAATTTCTCTCTAAAATTTTTGAGATGAAGGATATGGGTTATGCATCTTATGTCATTAGTATTAAGATCCAAAGAGACAGATCTCGAGGTGTATTGGGTTTGTCTTAAGAGACCTATATCAACAAAGTTTTTTCAACAAAGTTTTAGAGAGATTTTGGATGAAAGATTGTTCACCAAGTATAACTCCCGTTGTGAATGGTGATATGTTTAATTTGAACCAGTGCCCGAAAAATAAACTTGAAAGGGAACAAATGAAGAACATACCTTATGCTTCTGTTGTTGGAAGCCTAATATATGCTCAAGTATGCACAAGAACTGACATTGCATTTATTGTTGGGATGTTGGGAAGATATTAGAGTAATCCAAGTATGGACCACTAGAGAGCTGCAAAAAAAGTGATGATGTATCTTGAGGGGACAAAAGACTACATGCTTATGTATAGACGGACTGATAATCTGGAAGTGATTGGCTACTTTGATTCTGACTTCGCTGGATGTGTTGATTCGCGAAAATCAACATCGGGGATACATCTTTATGTTTGCTGGTGGAGCTTGGAGAAGCGCAAAGTAGACTTTGACTGCTACCTCCATTATGGAGGCTGAGTTCGTATCTTATTTTGAGGCTACATTGCATGGTGTATGGATGAAGAGTTTCATATCAGGGCTTAAAATTGTAGATTCGATTTCTAGGCCATTGAGGATATATTGTGATAATTCAACTGCAGTCTTTATGGTTAAAAACAATAAAAGTGGTAGTCGAAGCAAGCACATTGACATCAAGTATCTGACCATAAGAGAACGCGTTAAAGAGAAAACAGTGGTTATTGAATATGTTAACACTAAATTGATGATTGCTGATCCTTTAACAAAAGGTATGCCACAATTAAAATTTAAGGATTGTGTAGAAAGAATGGGACTTGGTTCCTTTGTGTGATTTTCGTTGTTAGAACGAATGTTAATTTAATGACACTCTATTTGTGATGTTTTCTCATATTTGTTTTTCCATGTGTACACATTTATTTTGAGAAATATCATTGATGTTTGGTTCTTGAATAAACTTATGGTTTATTCATTAAGTAACGTGGGCTAGTGTTGAAGAGACATGATGTATACATGGAAGATAATACTCTCATTTAGAGAACTTATCGCCATGATTCATGTATTTTGTTTCTTACTATGTGAATGATGGAATATATGGACCAAGTGGGAGAATGTTAGTTTTCTTCCCATGAAGTAAACCGAATCTGAATGTGGTCCAAATTTTTCATCTCCTAAGGACGTGAATAATGTTCAAAATAACTTCCCAACTGCTTTTTTCACGTTGTTGTTTAGTTCAGAACTGCTCTATGATGGATAGAGCTTATATATATTCAATTTTTTCCACCAGTTGGGTCCTTAAGCCTTCCAATCTTCTACAGTCAAGAATACACAATCTAATTGGGATTGAGAAGAGGTTTAGAAGCACATAAATTTGAATCCTTTAACGTGTGTGAGAAATAATGGCTGAAGGATGTTTTTCGATTCCATTTTATTCCGCATTTTAACCATATGCTTTTCAGATCATTGAAGCATGTTTAGATAGTTTAGATATTGCTTACATTAAATTCACCAATGACCATTCAACTTTATACTTGGTGTCATCATGGCCACCAAATTTGATTTTGTTCCACCAGGCCATCCAATTTTATATTTAATGTCATCATGGTCACTTAATTTGATTTTATTTCACTATGGTCACCCAATTTCATACAACGTTTTATTTTGGCCACCAAATTTCATATAACATTTCATCATTGTCACCAAACTTCTTTTCACCATTTTTGTTCATTTTAAAATGGGCAAAACGGTAAATTTGCATTATATATCTAACTATATGTAAAAGAGGGAATTTCTAATCTACTGTTCACAAGCCAAAAGGCTCCAACTCCTCGCTTGTCTAAGCCTGTATCTTCTCGCTTGAGCTGGCTCTTCAGAATTAGCCGGTCTTCTTTTCTAGAGGCTTCTCTTTCCACTTATTCTCTTTCCACTTACTGTATCGCCACTTTGAAGCTCCGCTTTACCTTCACTATTTCCCCAAGAGTCATCAGTTTCTCCGCCCCCATTACGCCCAGTCATTCCGAAGAACAGTTGCCCCCCCCGTCTTACCGCGGCTACTGGTACGGAGTCCTCTTTTCTTCTCATAAAACCAATCTTCAAGAAAAAAAAAATTGCACAAAAAGGTAGGAGCCCATTAATCCCACTTCGATACGTGTGTATCAGTGTATGCATATTCATTCACAAATGAGTGCATATATACTTGTATCTATTTATGTATATGTACATGTTTCTTGATTGGATTTGTGAAATTTCAGATTCACTGGAGGAGTTATTGGTCCAGGCAGTTGATGCTGCTAAAAGTGCTGGAGAGGTGACTTCCAGTTCGCAAATTCAAATTCTTGTTTGTTACTATTAAATTCGTGTTTCTTTGGGCATTGATTGATCAGTTTTTGGCCGCATTCTTTATGCTTCAATTTTTTACAATTAATCTTTTTTGCTTCATATCTCTGGTTCACAGATCATTCGTTCTGGGTTTTATCAGCCAAAGCGTGTGGAGCACAAAGGTGAGGTAAAATCTTGACTGTTAATGACGGAAAATTATGTGGGAGAGAGAATGTGGGTGTGTCTTCGGGTATTCTAAAATTTTTCAATTTTTCATTTAGATTGGGAAAATCGAAGAAACGATGTTACGTACACATAATCTGCTATTTATTTGTGAATTTTGCATAAAGGGTTATTGCTTTTGAAAATTTAATTAACCTCGCCTACTAAAATTTTCAATTTCTGTATTGGGGACTCTATACTTGAATTGCTCTATGAGGATTCCCAACCCTTCGGTTGACATTGAAATCATAAAATTCCACAGGTGGGTTAAGTGGAGAATAGGTGAATAATTGTACATGAATAAATTCCACATATAAGCCATGATGTGAGGTGGCCAGTGATGATACACTGACTAGATGCTTGATTAACTCTCGCTTGTCTAAGCCTCTATCTTCTCGCTTGAGCCGGCTCTTCAGAATTAGCCGGTCTTCCTTTCTAGAGAGGCTTCTCTTTCGACTTATTAGAATAGGTAATAAAATATGGTAAAATGCACCTTCCTGCATGACAAAATGGGGTGTGTTTTATCTGGAGTGAAAATTTTGATAAATAAATAGGTTTATGATGTTCACTCTCCTTTTGAAAAGTTAATAAATTTGTCTTAGAAGAATTTATTTTAATAGTTTCCTACAAATAATTTACACGACTGTTCTCAACAAACGGGATTATTGGCACTTGGTTACCATATTTTTTCTGCATATAGGCCCCAACTTTCAATAATATAACAAAGAGGTCCTTTTGGACAGTTTCACCAGCATTATGCGTTGGTGAAATGACATTTTTTTTTCCTGCACATTCAAATGATAAAAAATAGAAAAGCTAAAGAAGAAATTCTAGCAGCAGACATCACATCCTTCTATTCCGTCCTTGTCTTCCTTCCTCTCTGCACACTTCCCTCCTACGGATGATGATGAGTTCCTTAAATAATATTTGAAATATCTATATCATCTGGTTATTGGATACTAATAGAAATATAGGATGAATGTGTTAAATGATATTAGAATTTGGAGAACAGAAGAAATGATATCAACCCTATGGTGAAGTACTCATATTCTAATATATACAATTAAAAAGGATTACCATATGTAAGAAACTATATGCTCGTCACCTACCTATATGTAAGAAGAGAATAAAATTTGTACAGGAAATACTTTAGCTGAAGGACAAAAAATGAAATTAATCCTGGAGCTAAATAAACGTGCTAATTTGGTGGAGTTGTTGAATTCTATCAAATTCTGTAGCTTTACTATTTCAATTTTAAATTGATTGAATCCCAAATTACACAAGCCACTATTGAAGATAGAAACACAAAACCCAAATCAATCTCAAACTTTCGAAAAAGGGGAAAAAAAACCCTAAATCAAAGCTTGGAAGTTACCTCATTCGAGATTTATGGAGATTTCTTCATATATCCTGAACCAATTTCAAAATCTCTAGATACTTGTCAGAACCCTAATTGGAGAAAAAAACAAAAAACAAAAGATCGCTCAAAGGATAGTATATGGCAACAAGAATTAG
Source organism: Fraxinus baroniana (assembly GCA_903798355.1). Classification (NCBI taxonomy): domain Eukaryota; kingdom Viridiplantae; phylum Streptophyta; class Magnoliopsida; order Lamiales; family Oleaceae; genus Fraxinus; species Fraxinus baroniana. The sequence goes on along the minus strand of CAIGRO010213633.1, from coordinate 3,658 downwards.
CAAAAAGGATGAACGAGCTTCAGTTTGGAGATCCAAATGGAGATTCCAACCTCGATTCGTAAATAAAATTCCAAAAATTCATCACAGTTCGAATTGCCTAAATCTAAATAAAACCCAAATTGGTACTTGGAAGTTACCTCATATCAAGATTTATGGACATTTCTTTGAACTTTTCCTATGATATTAAATTCATTTGTGTTTATTCTTATCTAATGTATACAGAGAACATATATTTAGAATTCGGCTGAAAAATGGCTTCACCGTCTAAGAAAAATAAAAGGAGAAGAGAAGTGTGCATTGACCGTACTGAATTGGATATCAACGTACTGGCGCCCAAGAGAAAATATCAACGTTTTGTTCAATTGCAAGGTATACACGATGAAGAAACATATTCATAATCACATTCTTAAAGATATTATTTTTGCCTTTTCTTATGACTTGCGTCAGTTTCTTCTTTTATGTATACTTTTCTATTTCAATAACTAAACGTATAAACTATTGTCTTTAAATACTACATTTTTGCTTATTGAACATATCACTATAATATATATTATTTATTCTGACAAGAAAAATGTATTTTCAATGAAAATATTTTTTCCCCTCCTTTCTTTATTTTGAAAGTCAAGTTCCTTATAAAAAATTGTACTATTTTATGTTTAAGATACAAAATCGTAGATTTTTGGTAAAGCTTTTACCCTTGTTACCTACATAATTTTAATACAATGTTGATGTATGATCTCTTCCATTTAGTGTAGCTTTAACATCTAAAACAGTTTTGCAAAATGACAATTTCGCAACTGTTGGTGTCACCAATTTAGATTCGAGCATCTTTGTTCCTGATTACGAAAATGAAGAAGATGAAGCATAATACAATGTTGATGTATGATCTCTTCCATTTTGTGTAGCTTTAACATCTGAAACAGTTTTGCAAAATGACAATTTCGCAACTGTTGGTGTCACCAATTTAGATTCGAGCACCTTTGTTCCTGATTACGAAAATGAAGAAGATGAAGCAGGTAATAAAACAGTTAACTTATTCATGTTGATTACATATTGCTTTTCATAGTGAAGAGATCATGTTTTACATGAATATGATTTCTTTATCACGTTCAATTTATGTTGTGTATATTTTTTGGTTTTTTCTTGACATGTTTATATAAGATCATTTCATAAAAAGGTGAACTTGCTAAATCAGATGCCTTATTTAAAGAAAGTTAGTTTTTCGTCTATTTGTAATCTTCCCATTTTTTTGTCCAACTCGTTATTGTGTTCTCTATATTATTTTTGGTATGTAGATATTTCTAACCATTAAGATTTTGTTAATTTATTTGAAACTACTGAGAATTATTATCAGCAAAGAGATAGCGATACACAAAAAAGACTTTTTAGATCTATGTTTTTCTCTAATTATACAGGAAATGCCCTTGTATTTAGCACTCCTAATGAAGTTTGTAACAATAGTGTTGGGCCAAGTAAGTGTATGTGCCATATTTGTTTCGTTGAAATTTATTTTATTAGCATCTTTTACTTTTTTTAATAGACATGTTGTGGGTTTTTTAGGTTCTACAGTAGTGTCAATGATAGATGGCCAAGTTCTAACTTATAACAATGAGCTTAATGTTCACTCACAGCAAATGCTATTGACGTCTACAGGAAATGAAGGTTTGTTTTTTATACCAAACAAATCACATGTGTTACCTTGCCCTGTGTTATGTGAATATTGTGGAGCTTTGAAATTTAAAAATGAACCTAAAGGGTTTTGCTGTTGCGATGGAGCTATTAAATTGAAAGTAAATGACACCCCAGATGAATTATATGATTTATTTACATCAAATTCTGCTGAATCCATTGAGTTTAAAACTTACGTACGAACTTACAATAGCAATTTCTCATTCACTTCATTTGGTGTCCATTATGATAAAGATTTGTGTAAAAGAAACAAAGGTATCTACACTTTTAGAATTCAAGGGCAAATATATCATTTCATAAATGACATTCTTGTACAAAATAGTCGCCCTTCTTATATGCAACTCTATTTCTTTGATACTGAAAATGAAATAGAGAATCGATTACAAATTTCTGAGAAGTTAACAAAGTCTATAGTTTTGCAGCTTGTTAAAGCAATGGAACTTAATCCATACGCAAAAAATTTTCGAACTTTGACAAATATTCCAGACTTGAAATCTCATACTCTTAAAATTAGATCCGATTGTGGCTTAGATCAAAGAGTATATAATACCCCTTGTGCATCTCAAGTTGCTGCTATTTGGGTTGATGATGATTTTAATGTTAACAATCGAGTTCGTGATATAATTGTTTCTTGCAATTCTGGAGAAAAACATCAAGTACAATACTATTTTGGTTGCTATGATCCTCTTCAATACCCCTTACTGTTTCCTTTTGGTGAAACTGGTTGGCACCAAGGTATTGTTAGAATTGACAAACGCAGAAGACAACAAACATGTGCAAATGAGAATTTATTTGATCTTCATCAACTAAATTCTGCTACAGAAATTATCGCAGTTGAAAATACAGGTAAACAGTTTATTTACTCTTAATACATTTATTTTTTAGGTGTTTAAAATTTTATGAGAATTCTTTCCATTGTGTACTTTTTTTTCAGTTACGCAAAAAAATAAAACAAGAGCTCAAGTATCATGTAGAGAATATTATTCCTACAAGTTACAGGTTAGACCTTCACATAAGTCAATTTTACTTCATGCTGGACGTTTGTTACAACAATATGTTGTGGATATGTATGTGAAGATTGAAACATCTAGATTAGATTATTTTCGTAATAATCAAAACGAAATACGAGCTGAGCTGTACGAAGGAATTGTAGATTGTGTTAAATCGGGTGAAAGTCGAGCAGCTATGACTGGTAAAAGAATTATTTTGCCTTCTTCTTTTACTGGTGGTCCAAGGGATATGGACAAAAGATATATGGATGGAATGGCATTAGTTCAAAAGTTTGGCAAACCTGATATTTTTCTAACAATTACTTGCAACCCAAATTGGCCTGAAATAAAAGATCAATTAAAGCATAATGATGAACCACAAAATAGACCCGATCTTTTAACTCGAATCTTTAGAGCTAAGTTAGAAGAATTGAAAACTGATATATTCCAAAATAAAATTTTCGGCCATGTAGCTGCACATATATACGTTGTAGAATTTCAGAAAAGAGGTTTACCACATGCTCATTTTTTAATCATTTTGGAACGTGCATACAAGATCATTGCTCCTGAATCTATAGATAAAATTGTTAGTGCTGAAATTCCAGACAAACGAATTTACCCCCATTTATATTCTGTTGTTGTTGCTCATATGATACATGGTCCTTGTGGCATTTTAAATCCAACGAACGTATGTATGAATAGAAATAAACAATGTAGAAGTCATTTTCCAAAAGATTATGCCTTAGAAACAATATTAGGTGAATCTTCATACCCGAAGTATAGGCGTTTAAATAATGGTAGAAAAGTAAAAGTTAGAGGACATTGGTTAGATAATAGGTGGATTGTGCCTTATAATCCATATCTCTTAGCTAAATTTAATTGTCATATAAACGTAGAAATCTGTTCTACTATCAAAGCAGTGAAATATTTATATAAATACGTATACAAAGGACATGATAGAATTGCTTTCTCAGTACATT
>CAIGRO010213601.1:0-14464 GCA_903798355.1 Fraxinus baroniana | reverse complement strand
AATGTTTTCCCACCTATTAGGTGAAAAAACATTTTCCATCATTTGTGCATCAAAGGGTTGTACCTAGAAAAGGGAGAAAAACATTTTCCGTGGAGAATTTAGCCTATCAAACAGTCAAAAAGTGGAAATAGGAAAATATTTTCCTAATTCCATGGAAAATTCCGCCAAATCAAACAGACCCTAAGTGTAAGCTTTTATACCTAGGCAAGATTAATGAAGTCTATTGGATGATAGCGAACGCGACCTTATCCAAATGACTTTCCTTTCTTTTCATATACATCAATCAATCACAACCTTAAATGCTACTACCATTTATGTGCCCATAAAACCTAGCATGTACTTTAACTTGACTAAGTAGGATGGTGGCGACGGCGGCAGTGATAATGAATTGTCTTCTCAACTCGCATGGTATAAGATCTGTTCAAGATCTTGTTATTGCCTCGTCCTGAGTCAGCTTTGTCGATGGGGTTTGCTTGCAAAGGGGTCTACCCATGTGTTTTATGTAGGAGAGGCGGGTCGCTCGCATCTGGATCGGTTCGCTTGCATGTAGCTAGGCTCCCCTATGCCAGCGCATGAGGCATAGGCCCCCAAAATATTTGCCATATGGGCTAATGGGTCCCTTTATGGGTTCTAGTTTTTCAGGGTGTAACAAAATTCTTGGTGGTGCATTGTTTTTTTTTTTTTTTAAAGATTCATTAATCATCATAAAAGCAAAATTCGGATATAAGGAGAAGTATCCTCCAACATAATTTTCTCTTCATAGAGTTTAAGTGCTTCATTTGCTAACGTATGAGCAACACATTCACTATCCTAGGTACATGACTAATAGACCAAGAATGTAAAAAATCAAGCATGCTCCTCTCGTCCTGAATCAGTAAACCTAGGTAGTTCCACAAGCCTAAATCTCCATTTAGTCCCTTAACAACTTTAAGCGCATCTCCCTCTACAATGATCGACTGCAGTTTAAGCCGTTTTCCCAGTGATACAGCTTCCAATACTCCCAGGGATTCAGCTAAAAAAGCATCCAGAAAAGCACTTCTCTTGGCTATGAGTGAGACTTTAACTTTTCCTGTCCAGTCTCTCACTACCATCCCGATTCCAACTAGGCATCTGGCTGAGTCTACCGCAACATCCCAATTAATTTTAAAATTATTCAGAAGAGGTGCAGACCAAGGTTGTGACACTTGTGTTTCTCTATTTTTGGTGCTAGTCGGGAGGGAATTCACATTTCTGTACTCTGCTGCATATTAGCGGGCTTCAGTTAGAATTGATGCTGGGTCATCAAATTTATCCTCAAACACAAAAAGGTTTCGCCTCTTCCAAATCAAGTAAACTGTAGCTGTAAAGATCTCCATGTCTTCCTCAAGCAACGTGCAAAACAAATGGCTAACAAGTTCTCTGAAGTGCAGTGGCTGGATGGACGTTTTCTGTATTTTCCGTGTGCTAGATCCCCATATGTCTTTGGCAGCAACACACATCCACAATACATGAACTACAGACTCATCTTCCTGTTTACAAACCGAGCATAGAGGGGACTCCCTAATTTTTCTCCTGTTCAGGTTCTGATTTGTAGGTAACGAATCATGGCTCGCACACCACAATAACATTTTACTAGCATTTGAAGTCTTAAGTCGCCATATTTTCCTCCAGAATTCGCTTTGAGTGTTGTTGTAAGAACATTGTCCCAGTGAGCCATACATCATCTGACTGATGAAGTGGTACACACTTTTGACTGGGAACTCCCCGTCCTTCGTACCCTTCCAAGTGAGTTTATCTGGACTACCACATAGGCTAATAGGGATCTTACTGATAATATTAGCTTCCGACTCAGAAGATATCAGAAATTAATTGCATGTTCCATGTTTTCGACTCTTTATTTATGAGGTCCCTCACTCTACCATTCAATAGCCTTTCATGTAGGGAAAAGTGGAAGCTTGGGGGATCCATTTGTCCTTTCCGATAACCACTGATTCGTCGTTCCCAATTTGCCAAAATAATCCTTCTTTCAACACATCTTTTGCATCGGAGAAACTCTTCCAGATGTAAGAAGCATTGCTGCCAATCTTGTTGTTCAAAAATCTGTTCTTCTGTAGTATTTCGCTTTGAGGACCTTTGCAGCCAATGAACCGAATTTTGGATTAGCTTCCAGCCCTGCTTCACCAGTAATGCTACGTTAAAGTGTTCAAAGTCTCTATAGCCGAGCCCCCCAGAAAATTTGGAATTCCCTAACAGGTTCCAAGGGAGCCATTGCGTCTTTGTTTTTCTCCCTTTCTTCCCCACCAAAAGCTCTTTACTTGCCAGTTTGTAGCTTGAAGGATGGTACGTGAAAGTTTGAAAATACTCATACAGTATGTTGGGACACCTTGGATAATGGAGTTGAGAAGAACTTATTTACCTGCTTGTGAAATGAACCTCACAGTCTAGCTATTTACTCTACTTCTAATCAAGTCAAGCACTGATTTGAACACTGTCATTTTGTTCCTTCCAACATAGGCCAGCAGACCCAAATATTTCTCAAAAGATTTCGCTTCTCTTACTCTGGTTGCATGAAATACTGCAGACTTGATTTCCAGCCTTATGTTAGTGCTGAAATAAATGGAGGTTTTTTCCATATTAAGTCGTTGTCCCGACGCCTGTTCGAAGGAGTTCAATAAATAAAAGAGCCTCCACCATTCTAAGACATTGGCCTTGCAGAATATCAAGCTATCGTCTGCAAAAAAAAAAAGTGGTTCACTAGCAGGTTACCCCTTGCAAACAGAAAGCCTGAAATGTCCCTTTTCTCCTGTGCTTTGTATAGTGGTGCATTGTTTATTAAGAAGCAATATCAGTTTTTAATGTTTTATCGATCTTGTAAAGCTTGTGTTATCTTTCTTTGTAAATACTTACAAGGATTATTCGTTTAAATTTCACATAGGGCGCCAAAAATCTCATGATCAGCCCACATGTCAGTAACGAAACTTCACTATAATTGAGTGTGTTTGGTGCATATTAAAATGAGAGAATGCATTTTTTTTAAAGTGATGTGATGAAGAATATGCGGTTGAAAAAGTTATTGAAGTGATGAAAAATGTGTGATTGAAAATGAGCAAAAGAACAAAAATGAAAAAAACAATGTGGGTTAAACGGGCATTATCTTCTTTCTTTCTTTCTTCTTGAGATTTATGTTGTATGGGCAATTACAAACTTCTAAAATGTTAGCGGTCTTAATTTCTTGTTTCAAACGCATTTTGGAAATTGAGATTCTTGAGAACTTCAAAAACTTTTTCGAAACTCAAAAGCCCATTTATTCTATTTTTAGTAAATCCAGAAACTTAAAGGAAACTTTTGATCAAATATTCGAAAACTTTACTTAGAATTGAACACAGTCGCGAGTTTTGCGACGAGCATCAACTAAAATTTGACTCCTTGAGACTTTTAACTAAAATATTAACAAGAAAGTTTCTTTAATATNCTTTTGATCAAATATTCGAAAACTTTACTTAGAATTGAACACAGTCGCGAGTTTTGCGACGAGCATCAACTAAAATTTGACTCCTTGAGACTTTTAACTAAAATATTAACAAGAAAGTTTCTTTAATATAATTGAAAAATTAATTTTTGCCAATTTTTTTCCTAATTACCCATATTTAATTTTCAATATGTAAAACTAAATTATTGTTGGAATTAATAAAGAATTTGAAGAAGAAGAAGAAGAAATGAGAGTTATTCCATGTTTTCAAGAAGTGAAAAATGTGTATATTTAGATGATTTCAAGAAGTTGACACATTAAGTAGGAAAAATTTAATAAGGGTATATTGGTAAAAGAACACAACAAAAATATTTTACATTAAAAAATCAGTCTATATATTTGGGATATGAGAAAAAGGAAACCTAGCCTATATAATTGGGACGGAGGGAGTAACATTTTACATGGGTGTCCTCAATTGAGATTGTAATGGATTTTAAAAATCTTTCTTAATTTAGCTGTCATCAATTGAGATTTTAATGAAATCCATTAAAACTTATGTGTCCTCAATCGACATTTTAATAAATTTTAACGAAGTCCTTTAAAATTTAGATATCCTCAATAATTAATAGGTTTACAAATATTTCATTAATAGAAAGATTTTAAAACATTTGAATGCGTTTCAAGTTTAAAAATACATATAAACAAATTTTTATTTTATTTTTTCGAAATTTCACTATATTTTATCGGATTCTTATGGAATTTGCAGAAATTCATTCAAATCCACGAAATTCATTATGAATTATAATCTCTTAAATCCATCAAAATCTTAATTGAGCACACCCTCGTACTACAATAAATTAAAATAAAATTACGATTTAAATCGAAGTTAAATATTTTAAGTTCAATTATGAAACAGGGTAGCATTGCATATTAGTGGCGTACGTGGTCCCAAATCTTGATCCGCTGTGTGCATCCAATTGAGTTTATGCGTACATCTGTCTCCCTCTACTCCACTGTATTGTTTTAGTGCTAACATATATAAATTTGTCTCTACTGATTGTATGTATTCATTCGAATCATTTCGATATTTACTCAATATACTTTATTTATGTGCCACTCACCGGCCTACCTTTAATAAATTAAAATTTTATTTTTTATATTTAATTACCCATTTGACCTCAAATATTCTATTATATGTTAATGGCGTTTCGTAGTGGGAAATCTTTGTCGTGATGTAATGACCAACTCAATTAAGTGAAATCGGTGACTTCATTCGTATAATTTTATATTATCGCTTCATACTCTACTGGTAAGCCATGCAACTTGCAATATTCATAATAATGAGGGTTAACAAATGCATGTTGGGCTACTAATTGGACTCGACCGATGTGCTTGATTTGGACATGTCAAAAAAAATATCTCGCATTCGCTCAGTTGACGAATCACTGTGAAAATGAGAAACATGGTCACTGCCCAAATCAACATCGATTTTATTCTTTTCCTTCATTTTTTTTTGACGTGTTTTAAATTTAAATTTTATTTAAAAAATAAAATGAAATAAGTAAGTAAATGGATGGGAGACGGGGATGCCAACCTTGCCCATTGCCATCCATAGATAGGGATGACAAAACTTGTCGACTCGGACGGTTCGGACTCAGCCCAGAAAAAGTCCGAGTTGGGCCCGGCCCGGCTCGGGCTCAGTTACACCGCGTCGAGACTAGGGCTGAGCCCTATTTTGGGGGTGTCAGCTCGAGCCTATCCCGTGGCCCTACAAGCTTGCCTCATAAAAAAAAATTAAAATTAAAGATTTTTGAAAAAGGCAGCTACAGGCAGGCAGCCATTTTTAGCTGCCTGCATAGGCAGCCTTTTTTTTTAAAAAAAAAAACTCGAGCTTTTGGTCGGACTTTTGCTCGGCTCGACTTCAAGAAAGCTCGAGCCGAGCTCGAGTTTCGAGTTTCAGTTCGTGACTCGACTCGTTGACATGGCTATCCCTATAAATCAACTCGCATAATTGAACATGTCAACATGATAGATCAAAATCCATCAACTCGGACAACGCTGATGATGTTTAACACCATTCCGGATAACGATGACATTCACTTTTAGTTGTCGAATGAATAAAAGAAAATAACAAATTAAAATGGGTCATCAAACCTAGATTAATACTAAATATATACAACTGGTGTAAAACAATATTACTCTTACATAAATGAACTGATGTAATAACTATTTTTTAATTTAAATCGCAGTCAAGCAGTGGATCATAGATTCCACTGATGATCGACTAGCGACCAAATGAATTGGTGCTCTATCTTGGCCAACAACTGAGTTGGGTCTAAAATTGTAATTTCGAAAATATTTTTTATATTTGATATTAAAAATAAGTAAGTCATTTATTTATTTTATTTTTTTCAAAACTGTGAAAAAAAAAAACAATAATGTAAACTTGTCTGAAAAAAATAAAAAAATAAAAATCAAATTACAGATAAGCTTAAACAAGCATGGCCACAATTTCCAATTTGCAATATTTGATTGGGTGGACATTGGTGGGTCAAGTTTCAGTTTTTTCCATCCGCCTTCCTTTCCTTTCCTTGTATATCAATCAACTGCCAAATTTGGGTACAAGAACTTACAGCTAAATGCTTGTTTGGAATAGCTTAAAAGTTGATAAAAAGTTAACAATTAGTTTTAATCACATATATCGTGAATTCACAATTTTTATCAAAAGTTTCGTCAAACAACCCGTAATAAATGGTAATTGAATATATTGCTTAAGTTTAGGGTTCTTCTCTTGAGAAAGAAATCTAAATTCCACTTGAGGATCCCAAGATGAAGTTTTAAATTTCAATTGGATTGAATCTAAAAGGTTATTAATTGGATTTAAACTCCATAGTTTTTAAGTTTTAATTGGATTTATTATTTTATAAGTTCGTCTTAGATACGTTTAGTGGTTTATTGATTCAACACTCAATACTTGAAGTTTCGAAACTGTATCAAAATGTCCATGAAATAAGATAAAACAATTATGTCACAATCAAGATAGTTGTACGCTATCAAGTCTTATCGAGATTAGTAGGTCACAACTACAGTGCCTTTACCATCTCCACTTTTTCTTCTAACCACGATCTTCCTTTTTCAAAGATACCCTCTAAATATATTTTTGTTCATGAGAAAATTTGAATTGGTATAAGTTTACGCATTACATAAGTCAATATAATACATCGAATGTGGTCCACATACTCTACAATCATGCTGTGCAAGCATTATGATTCAAACTTGTGTTTAGAGCTTTTGACAAACGGGAGTTTGAACTGATAGACACGAGTTCACACTCACTTTATACAACTCGAGTTTGGTATCTTTGCAAAGTCGCGTATCAAGTCAACTCAAGTCAGATTGAACTTGATAAAAATCCGACGGCTATACATTCGTCCAAAACGACATTTGTATAAGCTTAATTTCCTGTACATAGATTTGTTAGACGGGGAGATGAGAGTGACATGCTAATATTTTAGTACTTTATGAGTTGGGTTTTCAATAATATTCATTTGAAGGTGAAAATGACTACATCAAGAATTTTACTTGCAAGTTGAGGAAGTGGGCATAACTTTTATATCGATCGATTAGCGCGTTACAAATCTCCACGACATAAGATTGAATAAAATTTTTAATTAATTTTTCTCATTCCGTCCAAACTAACATATTTATACTGAACTCCAAGAACACTTAGCAGAATACAAATGTTTGTTTGCTTCCATATATAGTACAGCGGGAATTACAAAACTTCAGCATTCATATTATTAGAATTTTGAGCTTAAATTCTTTGAACTTTTGAATTCTGATAATGAAAACGAGAAGAGGAAAGCGATCTGAGGTATGAATTTATTTGTTGTAATAACAATTCTGGCATGTTATTTTGCCTAGGTATATGATAATTGACGGTGAAATGTTTCATTTTTCACGCAGCCATTTTGGCCGTCCATTGTGATGAAAAAATGGCTGAATATAAAGCCAAAGGTTAATGATTTTAGTGAAGATGAAGTTGATACAGAGAGCGAGGATGATGGTGAGGATTTCGTTAATTAATTGCCCATGAAAATTCATTCCGTGGTTGATCGTTAATTTTTATGAATATTTGTTCAATTTGAATTCAGCTTGTTCCGTTAAAGATGAAAGGATGAACAAGGATAATGAATATGCGACACAGGAAAACCAATCCAAATTCTCCAATCGAACTTCAAGCGGTAAATAAACTCTGATTCAGTAATTTTAATCCATCAAATACACATGGGTAGCCCTATTTATACTTCAATTATGATGTGCAATTATGATTCAATTGCATGCATGGCTGCCCCCATATACACACCTCTCCTACATGCTACCACAAATACACCTTTTGGGTAGATGTTTGGTATGCAATACTAATCAGGATTAGACAGTATTACAGAAGAAAAAAAGTTTTATGTCCTTAATTTATATGGATCCTCTAACTACTGGATTACAAAAAATAAATAAATAAATAAATAAATAAATAATATTTACAATGTTTTTATTTCTGTGATGCCTTTTGTACATAATGCTGTCTCAATCTTTTTGACTAATTTCATGTAAGTTTGCTTCATTTTTACTATACTAGGACTTATGCCCATCTTCAATTGTTAAAATGAATGATCTTATATTAGGGGGCTAGATCAAATAGTAAAGCATATTTTATCTGATTAAGGTATAGATCTGAAGTTTATTTCTGCAAATATATTGACACAAAACTTATTTATCCAGGGAAACCTTCGAAAGAGTATTCCCTAAGACACCGGAGAGGAAAATCAGAAACTCTGCGTCTTCAGTACATAAATACAAAAGATGTGAGGTTTGGCTCTAAAATAAGTATCTGTAATTTTACTTTTGTTTTTAACTTTGACTGCAATGAATCTTCTGTGAATTTATTTTGTTCCAGCTGATTCACTAACCATTATACTGGTCAATTTTGTGCAGAGTAATGATAGGTACTTGGAATGTTGCTGGAAGACTTCCATTTGATGATCTTGAAATTGATGAATGGCTTTGTATGCAAGAGCCAGCAGATATATACATTCTCGGGTAAGCACTTATGAATCGATAGATTGTTTTCAATGACTTCTAACTAGTCTGTCTATATAGGCTGTTTTTAGCAAATTTTGAGGACCTGTATTTGGTGGGTTCACTTATCTGGATAACTTTATGCTTACTTTTAAGTGAATCCAATAGCTTGAGTTTCAGCACACAAACTCTGCACTCAATTTTTTCCTATACTGTTTTCTCAATCAGATTATAAAACTGTTTATTCCTTTCAAACTGTAAAAGTGAATTTTTTTTCCTCCTAAAGCAGAGTAAATTTAGGGTATGATACACTAACCACATCCCAAAAATATGTACGGTGCTAGGTTCTGTTGTATCAAAAACAACATGAGTTACTGCATGTCTAGAAGCACAGTTATTCACCATTAAAATTTTAAGCTTGATTCAGCATCCTAAGATACATCTTACTTCCTCCCATATATATATTCAATGATAGCCTTGCTTACTTTTTCCATGGCTTCTTTTTTATGGAATGTGTTTGTGAGTATCATTGACAATATTTAATTGGTTCTCACTTCATTTTGAACCAGTGGATTTGATTTCCCTTAAATTCAATGCATTTATAAAATGAAAACTTAGAGAGAAGATTTATCGTCCTTTGAATTCCATTTGATTTTCTATTCCTTCTAAACTCTTTTTATACAGATTCCAAGAGGTGGTTCCTTTGAATGCTGGGAATGTACTTGGAGCAGAGAACAGAAGTTCAATTCGGAAATGGGAGGCTATAATCCGCAGGACTCTAAACAAATCTTTGGAACCTGAAACCATACACAAAAGCTATAGTGCACCTCCTTCTCCAGTTTTAAGGACTTCTTCTGCTTCTGATATACTTGCTGATGTGGCTGACACCCCTGTGCTAAACATGAAAGGAAAAGATTTCATAGGTATCATGAATGATGGTAATAATGAAATAATCAGCACAGGGAAGAATAGCCATTTAAAGAGAATATGTGGTGTTGATTCTGGCAGAAGATTGGACTGGCCGGAACAATCATTGGATGCAACACCTCAAGATCTATCTTCCATATTCAAATTACGAAGAACAATGAGTAGTTCTGCAGGATTTGGTTTTGAATTGATGGAGAATTCTCCTAGTTCCAGCAATGAGAATATTGCATTAAGTGGTTATGGGTTGAAAAGAGTGCACCAAAGTTCTGGAAACTTAGGCTTGATCTGGATGGATCAACAAGTTGGACTTGAAGTTCTAGATTCTCTCTCTGACGAATCTGACCAAATTTCTGGAGAAGAAGATGATTCTGTTGTACAGTTACTATCAGAGGTCAAACCGGAAAATGCACACTCAAGGAAAGCAGTAAAGTCGCGTCCACAGTATGTGCGGATTGTAAGTAAGCAGATGGTTGGAATATATGTATCGGTATGGGTGCGTAGAAGATTAAGGAGACACATAAACAACTTGAAAGTCTCTCCTGTTGGAACTGGGCTTATGGGATACATGGGCAATAAGGTATTGCTTCTTAGAGTTATGAGTTCAGCTCAATGAACTGAAAATCCTTCTTTTTCAAAATAAAAGGAAATCATTACATTCCTGGCCTTTTGTTGCCAACAAGTTCTGCATCAACTGATTGGTGTTGGAAGTATTAGAAATCTGTTCATGCCATATGCCGACACTTGTCTTAGTTCTAAATTTTGATGTCCCAAGTGTAAATTCACATGTTTATGTTTGTTCTCGTCAGATGTTTGAATATTTTGCTATTATATACGTGTTCTGTGCAGAGTTTTTCAGTTATATTGCCATTTTCATTAATCTGTATCTGACTATATTATACCTTCTGTTCAGGGATCTGTTTCAGTTAGTGCATCTCTTTTCCAATCACGGCTATGCTTTGTGTGTTCTCATTTAACCTCTGGTCAAAAGGATGGGGCTGAGCAAAGGCGTAATTCTGATGTTCAAGAGATTTTAAGGCGTACTCAATTTTTATCTGTCTTTGATGTTGATGTTGATCAGCCTCAGACAATTTCATCTCATGAGTAAGTTATATTGTATGAGTTTAATTGAATTTTCTCTTTTTGTCAGGGTGGACACATAGGAATACTTATTACCTACTCCTTAACAAGGAAAATTTAATCTCTCTCTCTCTCTCTCTACTTTAATGTCGTGAAAAAATTCCTGAATAACACCTACCAATTCAGTTTTCGACTTTTAAATGCATGTTCCTTTCATTAAGTGAGTTCTTGCATTCATGTAAACTGAATTATTATCAATGTTTCTAATATCAGCAAGGTATTCTGGTTTGGAGATTTGAATTATCGCATCAATATTTTGGACACTGAAGTAAGGAAGCTTGTTGCTAAGAAGGACTGGACTGAGCTTCTCAACCATGATCAGGTTTGAGACTCAATTCTCACTTTTTCCTAGATCAATATAACTGCTGTTACCAAGATTATGACGATAATTTGTTGTCTATGAATTGATAGGTTGAATGTCTATATGCATTTATCTTGGACCCTCACATGTTAAAGAACAACCTTCGTACCTTGAGAAGAAGCGATTTTCCTTATCAATACTGAGTTAAAGAGGAATTTTTCACTTATTAATGAATTACTTTTATAATTTTTACACAGAGGACATAATATAAAAGTTTTTGTTTTTTTTGTATTTCATTACAGTCTTCACATTTTGTTCGTAGTATAAATCTGGAGTGCAGTGTGAATATACACTTAGATGTGGATTAATCGATAACCATTTTTTATCTTTTATTGACCAATTTTGATCGTAACTTTTCTTTTTCTTTGGCCCTAATTTGGTGTGTAGATAGATACTGAATACTATGTTTGTTAATGAAGTTGGGAGGAGTGCTTTCTTAATTATTAGCTGAGATGCAATTTTGGGTTGATATATATATTTATTTGATGCCTAATGATGGGAAAATTTGGCAGTTAATCAAAGGACTAAGAAGTGGGCATGTGTTTCATGGTTGGAAAGAAGGGGTAATAAACTTCGCACCGACTTACAAGTATGAAATCAACTTTGATAGATACGTTGGGGAAAACCCAAAAGAAGGAGAGAAGAAGAGATCCCCAGCATGGTAAGTGAGACTGTTGGTGGATCATTACTCTAAATCCACACAGTTATTGTCCATACTGAACAATTCCCCAAATTGTGGGCGGCTGGACGAAATTCTGTTATTTCTACTCATCTACAAACCAATATTTCTGGAGAATGCAACTGTCTAATTTCTATGGAGTTAAGTTTACATTTAGTGCTAAGAACCAATCCATACTTCACTTGATTTAGGGAAGATAAGTAGCAGGGACACCAGTCTAGGGAAGGAGATCACAGTGTAGCTGAAGTTTTTAAAGCATAAATTCAGCGTGATCCAAAATGCGACTTACTGAAGGAACATATTGCTTTTACTTCTGGATCACACTGAATTCACAAAGTAGCATTCTGGATTGCACTGAATTCAAGCTTTACTTGAAAAACTTTTCTCCGGCCTTAGACTGGGTTCCCTGTCTCCTGTAAATCAAGTGAAGAATGGCTTTGTTCTTAACATTTAGGGATTGCACAGTTAGTGCATGTTTGGTGCGCTGGAACAGATAGTACAGTTAAAAAAAAAATAAAAAAATCAACTGCTTTTTCTTACTTAATACTGTCGAATCTTATCAGTCCATCATACCATCAAGCCATTAGCGCATATACCTCTGAATTCTGCTACCATATATGTTTTTATCATACTTAGCTACTTGTTACAAGATATTAAATATGTGCAGGTGTGACCGTGTATTATGGTTAGGAAAAGGCATAAAACAACTTTCTTACAAGAGATCAGATATAAGGCTATCGGATCATCGGCCTGTGAGTTCAATGTTCCTTGTTGAAGTCGAAATCTTTGATCATCGCAAGCTCCATAGAGCTCTTAATTTCTCTACTGCTGCAGTACATCCTGATATATATTTTTCTGATTGAAGGGTGACAGATGACGTAACAGTATTATCTTAGTACTAAGTGCTTGATGACCACTGTAATGAATGGATAATTGTGTGCTTGTCTCTTAGTTGCACTGATCAATCTGATAAACATATGGAAAGATGGTCATAATTTTGTAACGATATCTTTTCCCCTAATAGTTTGATTGCGAAATTAGAGTAAAATTTTTCTTTTTATTGTTAGTTGTACCATATGAAATAGGTGCTTCCTTTTGTAAGTTAGACTGAGAAGTTATATAATTTTCTCGTCATACTTTTGTTCCAACTCTTTTATTTGGCTATGATATGATATGATTCTCCTCAATGATGGTTTTTCCAAAAAGTTCTATTAAAAAGGCATAGAAAGACCAACACATCGTCAACTTAAATAAACCAATTAAAATTATCTATAATAATAATAATAATAATACTTCTTTTCAACAAGATACCAAAAGGAAACAATAATCTGTCAAATAAAAATGAAAACAAAAAGCCCCGCCCCACATTTGGGGAGAAAAAAACCCGTCCCGACGAGTTGGCAGGGTGAGGTGAGGATCGTCGCCTCGTCTCGGGTCATGGGGGCACACTCGCGCCGTGAAGAATAAAAAAAAAATAATTAACTACAAATTAAAAAAAAAAAATAGTTAACTGAAAATTTTTGAAAAAAAAGGGAGTAGAAAACGGGGCGGGGTGGGGGAGTGGCGGGGCGAGGGTGCCCCGCCCCGCTGCCGTCTCTATAAGGTCCCCCTCCCAAGCGCATTTTAATTGTTTTTCAAATTATGCTTTTGCCCCGAACCAGTCATGTTGCTATCTCTATAAGGTCTCCCTCCCAACCGCATTTTGATTGCATAGTTTTTAAATTATGGGATTGTGAAAAGAATAATGTGGGGTATGTAAAAAACTATTTCTAGACTAATTATTTGCTAATTAGCTACTAACTGTAACATTGATACTGAAACTAGCGAATTAATGTGTTGAGTATAAAGAACAAACAAATAATTATGTCGATTGATGGAGTTAAAACTTACAAAGATGCCAATAGATTGAATTGGCAATGACCTAGTTTAGACTCCCCACTAATTTTCTTTGATAAAGCTACTAAAAATTGATGAAACTATAACCCATAAATTAAGGCCTGATTGTGCATAATCAGTGAAGATTGTTAAAAAAAAGGGTGAATTGGGTAAACAATTTTGGAATTTGGCAAAAAATGGTGGATGAAAGTGTTACCATTTGGTCATGAGGAAAAGAATTGTATTTTGGCAAAATTGGAAAAATAGCAGAAAAGATTCAAGGAAGGCGACGCAAAAAAAATATTGAACTTATCCTAAAACCTATGTTGGGATATGTAAATTATTAGATATGGTCAAATGTATGTTATTAAAGTACTATCTACATATTTAACAGTTTAGCTTTTAAATTAGGTGGTTCAATAAATAAGTATGCTCAATAAAGGATAAATTGGAAAATAACACGATAATAATAAAGAAGAAATATACATTAAATGTATTAAAATTATTACAAGTGTTCTCTCAAACTCACTTAGTTGCTCTCAAGGTGTCTTAGCTCTAACTTGCTTATGCCAACTTTTTAGTTCTAAATTCGACCCCGTTGCCCTATTATAACTTGGTCGCCTTTGAATGGAGGAGGGTGTAGAGCATTCCTATGATCCTATCCTAGGTTGATATCAATTTTCTCAATTCCTACTAAATGTGTATAAGAAAATGTTCTAGCAAGGTTGCTCAATAACGTATCAGAGACTATTATCTTTCTATATATAAAAAGTGCCTATCTAACGGAATTTCTTGGTTTAACGGAAAAATTAACAGAATTTCTTGATTTAACGGAAAAATTAACGGAATTTTTTGTTTTAACGAATTTTTTTTTTTCACCACCTCTTACTTTCAAAATTATAATAAAAATAAATTAGCTTTTGATAATTCATTCAAACTAAAATATTTTGGAGCTAACTTA
>CAIGRO010213600.1:0-37471 GCA_903798355.1 Fraxinus baroniana | reverse complement strand
GAAAATATTTTCCTTTTCCACCTATTTTCTAAGCTGTCAAACGGACCCTAAGTGTTTAGACCGCAGATCTAGAAATTTTAGATTTCTCTAATAAACTCATTCTTGCCAAGATTGCTTCATTTAATTTGGCCGGTTTATTTCTTTGATCGATATGGTTTGATGAATTCATTTAGGTATACTCGCTATTCATAATATGAAATAGATACATCATGTACAAAAATGTTGTTGACAACTTACTTACATTTTTTTTTTCATGACATAACTTAACAAGAGATCTCCATTTTCAATATTTCAATCACTTGAACCTCTTCTAGGGTTTACAACTAGTTATGTTTATATACTCTTCATAATTGATATCATGTTTCTTATTTGCTCATTTTTTTTTCGAGTTTTTCTTTATTAAATCCAATGTCACAATGTTTCAAGTGTGTCTTTTATATAAAAAAAACGCTACAAGTACAGGAAAATAAAAAAGAATTTGTACAAGAATTTGAATTCCACTCACATGAGAGGCGGGCACCACGTGAATTAAATATTGTCAACAAAATCAGGGGCCACCTGTTTGTGTGTATTATGTCCGGCTTTTGTGAGTAATTTTCCATTACCAATAGCATCGCTCTTTATATGATGCTAAAAATTTATCATCCTAAGACATTAATATGAGTTAGAGCATCTGTAGCTGGTATATAAGATTTCATAAATCTCTAATACGTCAGTAAGTGCATCTTGCAATCGAGTTATCTTTTCAAATTGTCAAGTGCATGCGATGCTATAATAGCGTATGTTTGGTAGATATTAAAATCGAAGTAAAATTGAAAAATTAGCCGTTATTGTACGAGTGAGACCCAATAACAGCTATATTTTCAATTTTGATTAGATTTTGAGCTCTCCCAAACAGGCTCATAGATAACACAATATGATGCATTGTGTATTATTTTTAGCCACTAATTTCTCCACCTTAACACCGAGAATACATGTTCAGTTTAAATCCTTATAAAATATCTCAAGTTTTAATGGGTAATATTTTATAACGTGATTTGTTAAATGTCATTTGATTAGTAAGTTTTCTCAAAATTCATTAATGTCCATTTCCGCGTACTATGGTGGAGTGTTTATATATATATATATATATATATATATAATCATTATATAAAAATATTAGACTTTTGAGTCAGAAGTCAAATATAATGAGAATAATTTAGATGTTGCCATGATGCTACGAATTTTGCTACATATAAAATAGCAATCCTTGTACAAAAATGGGACGCACCTCATTTTCAATAGTAATTATATAGAAACTAATTGAAATCGTTCGTGGGATGCTCAACAACCACATTTGGGGAAGTTATGACTGCGTCCTTTTGTCAAGCAAACTACCTTGCTCAATTGGTCACGTACGGCTGGCCTCAAATATTTTGGAGATGGAGGAAAGTGGAAAAAATTCCTTCATCAGGAGATGGTGACAGGTGTCTCATAAGAGAATAATCCTCTTAAGCCCATGTTCGATGAAATTTATTTCAAAACTTGTTTTTTAACATACTCATTTTCAATCACACTTTCACACAATAAAATATTGCGGACGTAAATCAAAATCTTTTCATTTTTTCAATCACACATTCTCCAATAAAAAAAAAAAAAAAAGACCATCAAAGAGGGGCTAAGTAAGGAGTTGGGCTTTCAATGTTTGCAGTCATATATAATCGATTTCATACTTTATATTAAATATTCTTCTCCTACTAATTATCACATCGGAGTGGTCAAGAGGGAGAAAAACCCTATCATTTCTTTGCAAGTTTTTGTCATGAGAATCACAATCAGCGGAGAAGGACATGGAGAACAAATATCAATTCGAAAAAAGATTTTTTCAATACAAAATATTTAGGTTTTAACTTGTTTGACAAGTGTTACTTTTATTTCAATAAATAAGTAAACCTTGGTGTGGAAACGTGAAAAATGGTCTTGTTTAATTTGAAAAAGTTCAAAATGTTTTCAACAATTTAGTTTGAAAATAGGCAAACCACCATGGAACTCAATCAAGTTCACCCTTAATAGATAGTAATGAAAGGAAAAAGAACAAATGTAAGTTTTTTGCTGATCATGTGAAGTCATATAGTGATTACAATCTTAAAATGTTCTTCTTTTATCTTGTGCCTTCCGTAAATTTTGGTTCCTTTCAAATTGGAACACTTTTTGCCTTTTTCTTCCCTTCACTTTCTAGTAACTCTTGCTATTGCATGTCAATTTATTGTTCTCGTGTTGACAACGTTGTGTCTATTGAAGTTGAAGTTATTTATCATTGCATTTTAAGTCACTGTTTGGCCCCATTATTTAAGTTATAATTTTTGGAATAAGTACATTTTAGATTGAGTGATTGAAAAAGAATGATAAATTTTTCGATTGACGTATAATATTATTTTATTGAAAAACACGTGGTTAAAAAGAAGAGAGAAAAACATATTAAATCTATGTTCATCATTTTTCTTTTTTTTTTTTGGTAAAAAAAATAAATAAATCTACTATAATAACACGTTGAGCTAAAATACTAAGTCCCTGTTTGTTACCATTATTTAAAAAAAAATCATTTTCATACATTTATTTTCAATCACACATTTACACAATAAAATATTCTGCAAGTAAACCCAATTATTTTTCATACAGCACATTTTTCAAAAAACTCACTATTTAAAACTTCATTTTACTCAAATAATGATTGTCAAACATGAGCTAAGTTCGACCAACCCTACAACTTGTATCAAGTACAAACCAATTCCACCATTAGATCAATGTGAATGCACCTTTACAATAACAATACACTAAATCACGATCATTATTCACTAGTCTTGCTTAAAGAGGTAAATTTTAAAAATTTTCATATATGTATATCAAAATTTATATAATGAATTACATCATACTACAAGACACACTATCATTTGCTAGTTAAAAACACAATTAACTTTTTCATCCAATATTTTCCTTCAACGTCATATTATGTAATCAATTATGTATATTTTTTTTACTTAGAAACAAGTAGCAGGGTCCTTTTGATAATAGACCAAAAGAAAAATGAATTGAAAGTAATTTTTTAAATTTGTTTACGACAAGAAGAAATTGAAAGACCGAAAGGGCAAAATACCGGATCGCCAATGATGGGTTCGAACCGGTTCCAACGGTCTAACCGTAAATCCCGCGTATCCAAACACGTGTTCTTCATTCTCACAAACTGCATATTTCTCTATCTACAGTTAGAAAATTTCACTCTCAACACTGCACACTTCTCTCTCTACAGTTAAAAATTTCCCTCCCTTCGATACTAACACGGCCCCGCCATCTCCGCCAAATCTCCATTCCGTCGTATCATTCATACTTCATCACAAATTCCTCGATAGATACTCTTTCCAGTTTCCAACTCCAATTTCTTTACTGATATATACATAAACTGGTACGCCTATATGTATATGCAATGCTGGATTCATTTGTAGGCGAAGGCTAGCTAGCTCTTCTTCTGCTCCTTCGATTTCCAGATTCTCTTGAATCTCTTCTCGCGTAAGCTTCATTCACTTTTATGAATAGAAACTCTTATGTGCATGCGATGTATATAGGAAAGGAATCAGCACTAGAGGTTTATTTATCTTTTTTTCTTATGATTTTTAACATTAATTCAGAATGAAAGCAGATTTTTGGATTGTTTTGAGTATTTATAATAGAACTGTTTCTCCATACTTGGAACAATTCTGCGAGTATTTGTAGGAACAAATCTGATTGCTCCAAAATTAATATTGAAAACTTTCTCATCCTGCATTTTTGTGAGTTTAATTTGTAACATATATATTCAAGTTTATATGTGCACACACACACACACACAAACACAAACACAAAAGCGTGTCTGTGCCTATTCGATGTGTTTAAATTTCAGTGTGTATTTGAAAAAAGCGGACGAATAATGCTAATGTTGCGTGGTGATTATTCGAAGTGGAGACTGAGACATAGAGTGAAGGCATATTTGTTTAGTCGCAGCTTAGCAGAGCTAGCGAACGAGAGTAGAAGATGTCGAAGTTGCCGGTGGGAAATGAGTCGTCCGGCCAGCCATCCTCCCTGACGCGACGGCCCTCACGCAGTGCTGCCACCACTACCTTCTCCATGGAGGTCTTCGACAGTGAGGTTGTTCCCTCTTCCCTCCAATCCATAGCCCCCATCCTCCGAGTCGCCAAGGAGATCCAGAATGAACGCCCTCGCATCGCCTACCTCTGTACGTCCACAATTTCAATTAATTTCCACTCTATTTTTTTAATCAGGCCATAAATATGTACGCACTATACAATTTTAGATTATTCCCCTATCATCAGATTTTATCCTGTAGAAACAATTCCTTAAACTCAGTTCATGAAAGTTTTTCTGTTGCACGTGGAGATATCTCAGTGAAGCACTGAATAATCACATATTTCCTCATCAATCATTTTTATTCTAATTCTAGACCCTAATCTCCTCAACCAAGCATCACCACGGAAAATTATTCTAGACCCTCAACCTTACGATTACGTGTTACATTGTTTTTTGAAGACTTGGACAACCTTGACGAATTGTTTTTAGTGCATTATACAAAATCAATCTCCACATTCTACAATTTTTTTTTATGAATAATGTTATTTAGTTCCAATCAAGATGATCAAACTTGATATGTTTAATTAAATGAATAATATGACATTATATTGAAGTAAATCTACCATTTAATGTCATGCAGTTGTTACCTAGATTGATGCTTAACATCAATGGACTAAATATCGTTATTCAATGTACAAACACAATTAATTGGCAAGAGTTTGATCTTTTTTTTTTTTAATTTCAATCTTTTTGTGGTAATGAAATCATTATATAGGTCGATTCTATGCATTAGAGAAGGCATGCAGATTGGACCCGAGCTCCAGCGGGCGTGGTGTCCGACAGTTCAAGACTGGTCTCCTTCAAAGATTGGAACGGGTAGAAATTTGATTTTTTGGTTGATTTTTGATGGATTCTACTTAGTGTACAGAAAATAATTTGCAGAATTTTTACAGACTTCCACTTGACAGTTTTTTATTCATTTTTAATAAAAAAAAAAAAATACACACACACACAAAAGGGCACCATACATGTGGTGTTAAGGTGCCTGTGAACAATTTCCCTAGGGGAATTATTCCTTTTTTATCGATATATTCTTCGACACTCATTTATGTTGGTGTGTCATTTTAACTAGAAAAAAATTAAATCAAGTGAGCAATTATAATCAAATATTTTATGAGATCCACGACTTTTCAAACACATATTTTATCAATTTTTACCAAATATATTTAAAAAACCAATTTTTAGCTACACTAAACATGAATTGAATTTTCGTACTGTAAGCTCGCACATTTTAATTTTTTGTTTCACTTTATTTAAATCACACTAATTTTTCCCTTAATATTTCTTGGACATATCCTCTCTTATGAAAATTTTAACCAAGCCCTGTTTAATACAATTTTTTTAACGTTCATTTTCTTCAAATTCATTTATAATTACACTTTCTGAATACAATAGTTTTCTTTACTCTTTAATAATACATTTTCAGGAAAAAAAAAAAATCACTTTTCAATTTTTTTTTATCAAAATATCTACATCAAACATGCTCTCAGGAAATACTGTTAAAACGAGGAATATATTTTTTCAGATGGTATGGTGAGAGTATTTATTTACCAAATTGGGTGAGAGATGAGAGAGAGTAAACTAAGCCCCCATTTGATAATCATTATTTGCCATTTGGGAAAAATAGAGTTTTGAATAGTGATTTTTAAGAGAATGAGTGGTTAAATGGTACAGAAAATTTTTGAGTTTACGTGCAGAATATTTTATTGTGTGAAAATGTGATTGAAAATAAGTGTTATAAAAAAGAGTTTAAGAATAATGATTGTCAAACATGAGCTAATTGGGTTCATAGTTTAACATACACAGAGCTAGGGCATAGTTAGTTTTACAGTTACATCAAATTTGACATTGTCATGAGGTGACAGTTTTTTATATATTGATTTTAACAATATTTTAAACAATTAATGGATACGATTTTCACACATTTTGAAATGTCAACTTAATGTACACAAAGAGTGTATAATTAGTTTCATTCTCATTTTGGAAGAACATAGACCCTTCACTTCTGTTTTTTTTTTTTTAATGGAACATGAATATATCTAAATATTTACCCAATTATCGGATGGTAAATATCCCATCTATTTGATTATTTTGAGATAGTGAATGAGATTCTTTCTTTCATTCTATTCTATTAATCTCTGTTTTGGCTTCATTTTAGTCTTAATATGTTTTTCTCGTTCTTTTTTTAATCATACATTTTTCAATAAAATAATATTAACCGTAAATTTAAAATGTTTCCTTCTTTTTTCACTGTACATTATTCAAAAGATTACTATTTCAAAATACATTGTTTTTTTCAAAACTTCATTAAAATGAAGCCCAAACAAGGGCTACTCATCTATCTCTTATGTTTTTTGTTGTGGCTTCTTGAGGGTATGTTTGAGTCACATTATTTTGAAAGAATGTATTTTAAAATAGTAGATTGATTGAGAATGTGTGGTTGAAATAGAAGAAAAAGTTATTGATGTGATGAAAAATAATATTTTATTGAAGAATGTGTGGTTCAAAATAAGTAAAAGAATGAGAATAAAAATTTTAATGTATACCAAATAAGAGCTGATCAATTTCCGAAAGAAATATTGATTGAAAAGTTTCAGATTCCATTAACGTGATTAAAATCAATTTTTTTATTTTGACTTAAATTAAAAAATTTATTTTTATGCACGCCAAACGCCTCCTCTATCACACAGCGCCTCGCTGATGTTCCCTCTTCAAAAAATAAACCCAAATATTGTGCTAATTGCTTGAATATCTGGTATAAACTGGACAGTGCAGAGATTTTAAATATAGAAATATTCACTTTTAGTTTTATAATTCCATGATTTCCATGCTATGCCTTCCGAGGTTTACTCATTGAAAAACTTTTATTCAGGATGATGCATCAAGTCTTCCTTCACGGGTTAAGAAGACTGATGGCAGGGAAATTGAGAGCTTCTACAAACAATACTACGAGAACTATGTTTTGGCACTTAACAAGGGGGAGAAAGCTGATAGGTAGTGAGAGAATATTAGTTTTATATTATATGTATCTTTTTGAACTTGTCAATATCTCGTATCCATCTTTCTGTTAACAGAGCTCAGCTTGGCAAAGCTTACCAGACAGCTGGTGTGCTGTTTGAAGTGCTTTGTGCGGTTAATAAGACTGAAAAAGTTGAGGAAGTATCTCCCGAGGTTAGTTTTTTATAGAATAAACGAACTGTGTCATATCTAATTTTTACCCCTCTTGCATGACTCCAAAATTCATTTTTCCACAGTGTTAAAATACTCTAAACTTTTATTGAACAGATTATGGCCGCAGCAAATGATGTCCAGGCAAAGAAGGAAATCTATGCTCCCTATAACATTCTCCCTCTGGATTCTGCTGGGGCATCACAGTCCATCATGCAGCTAGATGAGGTGACCGATTTGTACCATCTGAGCACCATAATACATATGAACACATGCACGTGTAGAAATATTAGTATCAGATATATTAAGACGCTGAACTCTATCAATGCCAGGTGAAAGCTGCTGTGGCCGCTTTATGTAACACTCGAGGCTTAAATTGGCCGGCCTCATTTGAGCAGCAGAGGCAGAAAGCAGGGGGGTTGGACCTTCTTGATTGGCTGAGGGCTATGTTTGGGTTTCAGGCATGTCTTCTTTAATAAATATTGACATAATGATTTAATGTTTGTAACCAAAAACGTGTAGTCACGAGGTGATTTTGATGTCTACAGAAGGATAATGTCAGGAACCAGAGGGAGCATTTGATTTTATTGCTTGCAAATATTCACACAAGGCTAATCCCCAAGCCCGAACCACTAAGCAGAGTATAAACTTTCTTACATGCCAATTCTCTAAATGCATTTCAATCTCCTAAATCTCTTAAATTCTAGTGTCCTGCACCTTTGATCGTGTGGAAAATAAAATCTCTATCTGCATTTGAGATGTCTCTTGGGTTCATTTGGACCTTGAAGTCAAACTGAAATCTTTTGTGTTACATTTTGCTGGTGTAATTTCTTTTCCTTGTAACTGACTTCCATGAAAGCTGTAATTTCTCCTCCTTGATGATATTAGGTTAATTTTCCATGGCCACCCTTTCAAATCCAGAGCTTTATTTCTTTAATAACTAGACTTGTATGTTTATGTGCATAACCTTTTTAAGCTTAGGCAAAGGAAACTGCTTTATAACTTAATGATTTTATTCAGCTTGATGATAGAGCTGTTGATGCCTTTGTCAACAAGCTTTTCAAGAACTACAAAACATGGTGTAAATATTTGGGAAGAAAACACAGCTTGAGGTGAGATGATTGTGGTTATGCAACAGACTTGGGCTACATAATCTCTTCAATGAGTAATATGATCTCTTGATGAAGAGTGAATATCTCTTACCGCTTGTAGGCTCCCTCAAACGCAGCAAGAAGTGCAACAGAGAAAGTTACTGTACGCAAGCCTTTATCTTCTTATCTGGGGGGAAGCAGCTAACATACGCTTCATGCCAGAGTGCCTGTGCTATATTTTTCACAACGTGCGCTGTTTCACTCATTGTAATCTATTTTTTAATTTAAGTCAATCAACTATTGAAGTACTTTTCACATGATGGATTGCCCAGTCTATGGGCAATAAAATGCATGCTCTACTCATGTATATATTCTTTAACACACTTCTCTCCGATTGTGTAAATACATGTACAGATGGCATATGAACTCCATGGTCTCTTAGCTGGAAATGTCAGCATTGTTACTGGAGAAAACATCAAGCCTTCTTATGGTGGGGATGATGAATCTTTCTTGCGGAAAGTTATAACACCCATTTATCAAGTGATTGAAATGGTACTTTATTGTGAAGCTGAATTGAATAGTTATAGAACCTAAAAGCCTCTCTGCTTGGATTTCACAAAATGTTTTTTTATCATGTAACAGGAAGCCAAGAAAAGCAAAAATGGGAAATCCTCACACTCAACCTGGTGCAACTACGATGATCTAAATGAGTATTTCTGGTAAGAAGTTAAGTTAATAAATAAAGTTCATTATAGTAATAAAGATGGATGGTGCCATGGTGGTTTACTCGCCTTATTTTTTCTGGGGGTATGATTTGGCCTATTCTTTTTAGGTCTTCGGATTGCTTCTCTTTGGGTTGGCCAATTCGTGACGATGGTGAGTTTTTCAAATCAACACGAGCTGTAGCACAGGTAAGATCTGTATCCTGTACAGATGTGTCTCTTTATGTGAATAAAAATCTTTGCTTGTTCTCTTAATTGGACTGCTTTTCCAGGGGAAACAAGCTTCTCAGAAAAAGCCTGGATATATGGGGAAATCATTTTTTGTGGAAACCAGGAGCTTTTGGCATATTTTCCGAAGTTTTGATCGTCTTTGGACATTTCTCATACTTGCGCTGCAGGTATATTATTCGAGTATATGAAATCCTTGTTTGAGCTCCATTTTTCCCAAAACTCATTCTTTTCGAAATTCATTTTCAACCACACATTCTTCCATAAAATAATTTTACCTGTAAATCCAAAATTTCTCTATTTTTTAACCCCACATTCTCCAAAAAATCACTTTCCAAAATACACTTCCCCAAAAAATGGGGCTAAATGATCAATAAAGAGTTTCTTTGCTTCTTGCTTTAGGTACTTGTTCAAAAGTTGAGATTAATCGATTGCAGGTCATGATTATCATTGCATGGAGTAACGTCTCTTTATTTGATATCTTCCAAAAGGATGTCTTATATAAACTTTCCAGTATATTTATCACAGCAGCCTTTCTCCGCTTCCTTCAGAGTATGCAATTCTTATTTTTATACTCTAGACTATGATATCTATGATTAAGAAGTTACTATTTGGTGTTGAAACTACTTGTATGTAGCTTTATCTTCTGAAAGTAGCGCAGCATTTCATTTCTTTTTACTCATTTGATTTAGGCTTTAGATTTTGACTTGTTAACTTATTTATCAGGAGTTTGTTTTGAATTTGCTAGGTATTTTGGACCTCCTACTAAACTTCCCAGGTTATCTTCGATGGACATTCACTGATGTTTTGAGGAACATTCTCAAGATAATTGTGAGCCTTGCATGGTTCATTATCCTTCCTATATGCTATCTACACCAAGACAATTCATTTTCATTTTTCAATATCGACGATGTGCTCTCATTCCTCGACAAGGTTAAGGGTGTACCTCCTTTATATATCTTGGCTGTGGTAGTATACCTGCTGCCAAATTTATTGGCGGCAATTCTATTTGTATTCCCAATGCTCAGACGCTGGATTGAGAACTCGGATTGGTTAATTGTAAGGTTTCTCCTATGGTGGTCGCAGGTACATCTTTGCTCACCTTTTCTTTTCTATTCCTAAGCTAGTACCGTCTCATGCTTTTGATAAGGTTAAGCTAATCAATATTAATACCAGAAGTGTTCTTTATCAGAATAGCTACATCCTTTCACTGGCCAGTATTAATCTGAAATATGAGATCCGACTTTGATGTTCAACATCTATTAATGAATGAACATCCAATAAATGTGTTTGGAAACATGTGCCCTTTTGTTATCAAATTTTAGTAGCAATTAAGTTCTCTCGTTTGCGAGAAACAAATTCCATTTGCTATGTATGTATATACACTTAGAGGTTATACTGGGAAAGTACATGCTTCTAGGTATTTTAGCTTCTTTGGAATATTAGCTCCGGTTTGTTTGATTTATTGTCTTCTCCTTTTGGTTTTGTTTCATTTTCCTTCTAAGTTAAAATTTTTAGCATGAAAATCATAACAGTAATCATAACATTTTTTTTTTCTTTGATCTCTTAATTAAATAATTCAGCACGAAACGATTCACTATTTAATTTATTGTCTGTTCACATCAGCAAACCAGTGGTAGATTGCTGTTTGCATTGATTTCAGCATTACAGCTCTGACTAATCACCAAGCCAATCATTAGAGTTCTTCAGAAATTTTAGATTTTCTATTTAAGCTTGGTTGAATTTATTAAATTGTTTTTTTTTTCATCAAGTTGTTTTCTTTTGCATGTGGAATTTGATGTATTTCCGAATTATCCTTCTAATAAATTTGGAAAAAGAGCGGAAATGTAGAGGAATGAGATTGTACTGGCAAAACATAAACATAGTTGTATATAGGCAAGAAACTTCAACATGCTTATGAAATTACGATTAAGTTTCTTACCTAATTTTATAAAATATCCAAGTTTTGATGTGTTTCTGCCTATAAAATTAGGGGATTACAGTTTTCATTTTTACATTCCTTCTTTCTTGTGTGTTAAAAACTGATCTGCTGTAAACTTGGCTTGACTTCTTTTGCAGCCAAGAGTCTATGTTGGAAGGGGAATGCATGAAAGTCAATTCACACTGATCAAGTATGTTTTACATAAATTGTCCAACCCTTAATTCTGTTTATGTGTTCTACATTACCTACAATTCTTATTGATTGATATCAGGTATACTCTCTTTTGGGTGCTGCTTATGTGTTCTAAATTCGCGTTTAGTTATTTTATGATGGTAATTTCACATCTTTAAGTTAATTCATAAAATATTCAACTCTAGGGGTGCTTTATTTCTAATTTCAGTTTCTGGTTTTATACAGATAAAACCTCTGGTAAAGCCCACAAAAGATATAATGAATATTCATCGTGTTGAATATGCTTGGCATGAGTTTTTCCCTGATGGCAAGTATCTAGTTTTATCGATTTCTTTCCATATTTCTCAATATAAAATTTCAGGTCAACAAATGTTTACATCAATGCATGCAGCTAAGCACAACTATGGTGCTGTTCTCGCACTTTGGGCCCCAGTAATTTTGGTTTGTCTTTTTTTTTTTTTTAATATTTAATCTTATTTTTAGTTTCATCTCATATTCTTTTTTTCTTTTTATTCCAATTATAGCTGTTCGTTCTCGGTAATATAGTGTCTTGTGGCTCTATGAGTTTTATGCAGGTTTACTTTATGGACCCTCAGATTTGGTATGCTATATACTCCACCCTGTATGGAGGTTTTATTGGGGCCTTTGGTCGTCTTGGCGAGGT
Source organism: Fraxinus baroniana (assembly GCA_903798355.1). Lineage (NCBI taxonomy): Eukaryota > Viridiplantae > Streptophyta > Magnoliopsida > Lamiales > Oleaceae > Fraxinus > Fraxinus baroniana. Next base: position 25,306 of record CAIGRO010213600.1, on the reverse strand, counting down.
ACTCTTTCTTGTTCTGTTTTTAGGTTCCGAGTCAAATTTCTTGCATTGTCTCCAAATGCCATCATATTTACTTTCGAAATATAAAGTCACAAGTGGATCAAATATTATTGTGATAGGAAAATAGAAGTCCATGATAATTATATTCCTAGCTGACACATCTTTATTTCCAGGATAGTAGTTGGAGATGTCATGGAATAACTGTCCTGTAAAAATTTATATGTTAATAGCATCTATATCAGGCACTGTTCTCTATTTCCCCCCTTTTCTAATAGACGGAGACATAAAATTTAGTATTGGGATCATTCTGTTGTAGTGGTGGCTGTCGTATCTAATCACTGAAGCTCATGCCTTTTACATCTGATAATACCAGTTCATTTGTAGTTGATCCCTTTATTGTCCCCTTGCCTCTCCACAGATACGAACTCTTAGTATGCTAAGGTCGCGCTTTCATTCTTTACCTGGTGCATTCAACACTTATCTGGTACCTTCCGACAAAAATCGAAAAAGAGGGTTTTCTCTCTCAAAGCGCTTTCACGAGGTCTCTGTTTAATCCTGCAATGGATATGATATGGCACCCCTAAGTAATGGGTAGTATAATCCAATTCTGAACTTATATTTTTTCAATATCTATAGGTTACAGCAAGTAAGAGAACTGAAGCTGCAAAATTTTCTCAGTTATGGAATGAAGTAATATGTAGCTTCCGTGAAGAAGATCTTATAAGTGACAGGAAAAGCCCCTACATCAGACAGTATTTTTTTTTTCCAATCCTTATTTCTATTTTGCCATACAGTAGGAACTAAAATTGGTACTATTCGCCTCCAGGGAGATGGATTTGCTTCTTGTTCCATATTCGTCAGATATTAGCCTAAAATTAATTCAGTGGCCTCCCTTTTTACTTGCTAGCAAGGTACTACAGACTTACTGAGCCAGACGTGACTGTTTTTTGTATTCTTGTTGACTGTCGGCTTTTGCAGATTCCAATTGCGTTGGATATTGCAGTTCAATTTCGAACAAAGGATGCTGACCTTTGGAAGCGTATATGTGCTGATGAGTACATGAAATGTGCTGTTATCGAATGCTATGAATCATTCAAACTTGTTCTAAATGCCTTGATTGTTTGGGAAACTGAAAAAAGGTTGTTCAGTTTATTGCTGTATTAGCTCATCGAATTAAGTTTGATTAGACTTGTGAACTTATGTCTGCTATTTCCAGTATGTTCTTGGACTGTGTGAGGCTCCTAGAACCAGTTTTCAGCCTTACTGTAACTCTACTCCCACTATTTCCATTTAAGTGTATATGAAGGTTATATAGTCATTTGTATTCTCGAGTTGTCATCGTTAGTTGAATACAGCTTCCAGTTTCTTCTTTTGTTTAATATTCTAGTCATTTGCTCTCCCCCTTTCCTGTGTGGATCAGAATCTCGCTAAGACTTGTGAGCTAGCAGCACAAAAAGATGATCTAAATATTGAACTCTCCACAACATTTATATAGAACACGTTGTTTGTAGGGTATTTTTAATGCAACCCTTCTCTTTTGTAATTAAAAATTTCCGTTTGATTGTTAGAAACTGAAAATTGTTATTGATTTGTTGACTATTAAATCATACATTCTGTTCATTAGTTTTCCCCATTAAATTATCATAGAGAATGAGCTGTATAGAAAAGTTCAAAGATTATTGTTACCATTAGTGAAGTTCTGATATCATCTTCATGGAACAGGATAATTGGAATCATCTTTAAAGAAGTCGAAAGCAACATACAGAAGAACACATTCCTTGCAAATTTCAGAATGAAGCCTTTACCTAATCTTTATAAAAAGTTTGTAGAGCTTGTGGAGATATTGGTAAGTAATTTGTGCTTACTATACCCAAGCTATAAATTTCACTTTCATGTTAATGAAATTTTCTTTGCATGTTGCAGAAAGACAGTGATCCATCCAAGAAAGATAGAGTGGTTTTGTTGTTGCAAGATATGTTAGAAGTAGTTACCCGTGACATGATGGTGAATGAGATCCGGTGTGTAGATTGTTCATCTTGTAGAAGTATCATTATTGTTATTCTTTAAAACATGCGAAACAGTTTCAGTATAGGTTTATGAGAGAGCATTATGAGATTCAATTGCATTCATTTTAATGCAGTGAACTGGCTGAACTTAGTCATAGTAGCAAGGATAGTGGAAGGCAACTTTTCGCCAATACTCCAAATACAGCACAATGGGAAGAGCAGGTACACACAATGAGCCTACACACATAGCACATATAAGTATATAATTTGTTTTGTTCATATCTATATAAAGATATATAGGAACATAGGAACATTCAGTATATGGCGACTAAATGAAGCACTAATATGCATGATTTTATCGTAGATACGGCGTCTTTATCTGCTCTTAACAGTAAAAGAATCTGCAATTGATGTGCCAACAAACCTTGAAGCACGCCGGAGGATAGCATTTTTCACAAATTCGCTCTTTATGGATATGCCACGTGCACCTAGAGTTCGCAAAATGCTTTCATTCAGGTGCCGTTCCAAGTCATTTCTATGTATGCAATGCAGAGAGTGTATGTGTGCTGTCTATATTTACTATATTCTTGTTTGCAGAGGTGATAAGTTTTACAGTAGGTGATTCATGTTTATGGACATGCTATGAACTTGTTGAATAAACCTTCCGCTATTCTAATTTTTTATACTTCCATCATCACATTTAGCCCCCAGTTTGATTCCCATTAAATTAAAAAAAAATGAGTTTTGAATAGTATTTTTTTAAAATGTGTGACTAAAAAGTAGAGAAAAATTTTGGATTTTCAAGTTGAATATTTTGTTGTGTGAAAATAATCATGTAGAAAAAATTAAAATAAATTAAAGGGTGTCAAATAAGGGCTTAGTTAGTCACTGGAGTGGAGAACATCAGGTTTGATGAACTAGCATAAAAAAATTGGCATTTATTGAGAATATTGACATATGCATGGTTAGTATTTATGAGTTCACTAATTTTCTCTTTATTGCCCTCAAAAAAAATTTGTTACAATATAATTTTTTCAAAAGAACCAAAAACCAATTGATTTATATGTTTTAGATAAATTAAAAACATTGTCAAGCTTATTGGACTATATCAGGCGTAGAGGCAGAGGGGGAGAGGAGTGGTGACCGCCATGGCAACATCTTCAGAATTTTCTAATTTTACATGGAAATTTTGAATTTTTAATATATACACAGTACATATACGTTTCGACCGCCTACCTAAATTTCTTGCATTCACCAATGGTAGGGTGTGCGTGAATTTGTAAGCTATTGTAATATATGGATGTGTTTGAACCACATTATTTTGGAATAGTACATTGATGGAGAATGTGTGGTTGAAAAAGAAGGAAAAGTTATTGATGTGATGGAAAATATTATTTTATTGAAGAATGTTTGGTTGAAAATGAGTAGAAGAATAAGAATGAGAATTTTAACATGGCTCAAACATGGGCTAAATCTCAAAATTAACAATTTTATAATTGGCATGCAGTGTCATGACTCCGTACTACAGCGAGGAAACTGTCTATTCCAAGAGTGACCTTGAAATGGAGAACGAAGATGGTGTATCAATCATATATTACCTTCAAAAAATTTATCCAGGTGTTCATAATTTCTCTCATTTTTACATGCTATTTCACTTTTTAAGTGTTGTATCGTTTCATTTTACTGACGTAGAATCGTGTTATCAATTTGAACACCGAAAATCTCGTTCAGATGAATGGAATAACTTCATGGAGCGTGTAAATTGCAAAGAGTACGAGATTTGGGAAAATGAAGAGAACATACTGCAGCTACGTCACTGGGCGTCCTTGAGAGGCCAGACTCTTTGCAGAACAGGTTAGTTGAGTCCCCCCCCCAACTTGACCTTCCATTTTCCATTCACATTGTTTGTTTTACAATATTTATTCTTCTGCAGTGAGAGGAATGATGTATTACAGACGGGCTTTGAAGCTTCAGGCTTTTCTCGACATGGCTAGGGAAAATGGTAAGATGAGTCTTATCAGGATATGTAAGGGATGGGATCATAGAGTTGGAATGTCAAGAGTTCAAGTGTATTGAAATTAAAAGTAAAGATGCTTAGTTTATGACGTTCATGTGTGGTTTAGTTTCAGAAAATTGGTTCTGAAATTCAATTATTTTGAAGTAGACAAAAAAATTTGTTAATTTAGAAAAATTATTCCTAAACCTATTTGTCTATTAATCACGTCAGGAAAAAAATTTGGTAGCTGTTCTGCATTATTTTCGATTCTCTGACCAAACTGTGCAACCACATAAAGAAATGCTTCTAACTTGTATGTTCTAGAATGTCTCTGGCATTCTCTGAATTGAGATGTTAACTACCAAATTCTCTCAGGCTAGTTTCTGAGTTTTAACTGCTTTAGCCTAAACTCAACAGAGATACTTGAAGGATACAGAAGTATAACTGCACCATCAGAGGAAGATAGGAAGAGCCAAAGATCCTTATATTCTGAATTAGAAGCTGTAGCTGACATGAAATTCACATACGTTGCCACCTGTCAGAATTATGGGAACCAGAAACGCAGTGGAGATCGTCGTGCAACTGACATTTTGAATTTGATGGTTAAGTAAGTTATATTCTTGAGACAGTGAGAAGTTAATATGTTAAATTGAAGATTCTTAAGCCTTCATTTATTGAGCTAATTTGATTTTGCAATCTTCTGCTTGATTTTTACAGTAATCCATCCCTCCGTGTAGCATATATAGATGAAGTCGAAGAAATGAAAGGTGGAAAAAACCAAAAGGTTTATTATTCGGTATTGGTAAAAGCTGTTGATGATCTTGATCAGGTATATCATTCTTAATTCCAAATGAAACACCAATTTAATTTTGTTGCAACTCAATGGCATAGTGTTTTTGTTTCTCCCTAAAGGAAATTTACCGCATAAAGTTGCCTGGCTCAGCAAAAATAGGAGAAGGGAAACCTGAAAACCAGAACCATGCTATTATTTTTAGTCGTGGGGAAGCTCTTCAGACCATAGATATGAACCAGGTATATTGGAGAAAATTGGATTCATTATATAGCTGAATTTGTTTAGCCAAGAAGAACATAGTTGCCTGCTTCTTTTTGTAGGACAATTATTTAGAAGAAGCTTTTAAGATGCGGAACCTTCTCGAGGAATTTAACGAGGATCACGGGGTGAGGCCACCTACAATTTTGGGTGTTCGTGAACATATCTTCACTGGAAGGTTGGCTATGTTTAAGCTTTCATTAATTCATTACATTCAGATTAAGCTATATCTGATATAATTTCACATCTTAACTGCAGCGTGTCATCATTGGCTTGGTTTATGTCAAATCAAGAAACCAGCTTTGTCACCATTGGTCAAAGGGTTCTTGCAAGACCTTTGAAGTATGTTCTTTTTTATTTTGTGAACTGATTTAAGTGTTGAATAAAAAGTCATCGTCTTTCTTGGTTTGTGTTTTAGCTTGACCAAGAACTCGTACCTTCTTTATCTTCAACAGAACAAAGCACTAATTATCAATCACAAGCATTTTGAAGTATGATTAGTGCTACATAAAATAATGGATGACTCAATTGCTTTTAGCACGTTGTTTCATTTAAATAATTATTCAAACATGAAGGTTGCTAATCATCAAAAGATGATTGATGACTCAATTCCTTTTAGCATGGTGTTTCATTTAGATAATTATTCAAACATGAAAGGTTGCTAATCATCAAAAGATGAAAAGAAAGGGTAGTCATTTCTGTTCCAAAGACGGAGGAAAAAACATTCTTCCTGCTAATCAGATGTGCAGCATAAAACATGGAACTAATGTTGACAAATCTATCTCTATAAAATGGGTAGTCAAAGGCTGATTACTAGTTGATTTGCTGATGAAGGCTGATTGTGTGCTGTATAAATCACGGAACTAATGTTGAAAAATCAATCCCTATAAAATGGATGGTCAAAGGCTGATTATTAGCTGTTGTGTTGGAGAAGTCTGATTGCTAGTGGATTCCATAATTGTAAATTAAGGCTGACTTTAAGAGTATCCAATGATTGTTGGTAGTATTTTTAGGAAGTAAGTTTTTCCTTTTGTATAGAATACAACACCTATATAATTCTATAGATTTATTCTTTGCAATACAACGAGATATACACGTTCAGGTGCACTGACATGGTATCAGAGCTATTTTCAAGTCAATTCTGTAAATCTAGGTGGTGTGTTTTCTTGGAGGATTTCAAGTGTTTCTTGGAAGCTTCCTGTCTGGAGTTTGAAGGTATTAATTCTGGGTTTTATCAAGGTCTCTTGATACCTACTGAGTTCAGTCTTTTGTAGATATTGTGGTACAAATTTTCTTGGCTTCTTTTCAATCAGCGGTTGATATATGTGTTGCGGATTGCCTGAATTCTTTAGAAGTCAATGTTGTTTCGTGATGTCAGGAGGAAACACTATTGTGCATTTCAATGGGAAAAAAATTACTTGGAAATTTAGAATGTCATGAAAGGGAAGGAGTTATGGGGATATATAGATGGCAAGAGTAAAGCTCTTGACAGTGGAACATATCTTGTTTAATGGGAAAGCAAGAATGCAAGAGTTTATGGCTTGGCTATTGCGATCTATTGAGCCTCACATTGTGAATAATCTTCGTTCCTTCACAATTGCTAAATTGATGTGGTAGTATCTGAGGCGTGTCTACAATCAAGACAACAAGGCTAGAAGGTTCAGTTGGAGTTGGAGCTTGCTAATTACAGTCAAGGTAATCTGTCCATTGGACAATTTTATGGTGGGTTTCTTAATTTATAGAGTATTTGGGCATTATTCGTGTTAAGGTTCCTCAAGAAGCATAAATTGCAGTTTAGGATGTTCATGCAGAGAGTCAGAGAGATCAATTTCTAATGAAGTTGAGATCAGAATTTGAAACTATTCGGATAGGTTTACTAAATTGTGATCCCGTCTCCTCGTTGGATGTACTCAACTTGGAATGACATAAGATAGGATTAATTACGAGGCAGTGAATGTGGCCTATGCTGCTTAGAGAAGAGGAAGAAACCTGTCGAAAATTCAATGATACCGCAGCAAGGAATATGGGCATATTTTACGGAATTATAGCAAGAGATTCTGCAACTATTGCAAGAAGGATGGTCATATCATTAAGGAATGTCCAATACAACCCTAAAACAGACAGGCACAGGCACAGGCATTTCACGTGGATCTACAAATCTCACCAGTGGCTTCAGATCTTCATCTTTTGTAGAATGTTGCATCCATCTCCACTGGACCAGCTGGTGTTAATTAGCTTGAATTCACGTCCGAGATGATACAACAAAAGATTGTGTGAGTTTTCTTTGCTTTCGGACAGCATTTCCTATTGATTTGTTTAGGGGATGTAAAAGAGGGCTTTCTCACCTAAAGGCAGGGAGAGATTTCTCACCATAGCCCATGTTTGAGTCACAATATTTCCACAAGAATGCATATGTGATGGGGAATATGTGGTTGAAAAAAGAAGGAAAAGTTATTGATGTGATGGAAAATATTATTTTATTGAAAAATGTGTGGTTGAAAATGAGTAGAAGAATGAGAATGAAAAATAATGTGACTCCAACAGGGGCATACAATGACCACTACGAACGAAGAACCAATGACGATGAAGGAAGAGAAAGAGTAGGAGGCTGAGTAGAAGAATGAAAATGAAAAAATAATGTGGCTCCAATAGGGGCATACAATGACCACTACGAACGAAGAACCAATGACGACGAAGGAAGAGAAAGAGTAGGAGCAAGCCTTTGTAGAGGTGGAATCAAATGATTACAAGATAGACAATGAGACAAATGAGAGCACTTAGACAATTTACTTTAAGGACTTTCAGCTCCCACCCTCCTGATTTGTGGATTCGGGTACCTCAAATCATATGATTGGCAACGCGAATATGTAACGTGGTATTCACAAATATGAAGGTGCTCGATACATTTAGACGTGGAATGCTTGCTAGGCTTTGTATACCCGCGAGTCGTCGATGCTCAATAATGTTGATTCCCAATTCCAATTTCCCACCTGAGTGGACATTGAACCTCGATGGTCTAGCAAAGTCACTTAATCCCTGGATAGTTAATGGTTTTACTTATACATCACTTTTTGTGACTTTGGATGCTATTGCAGTGCCTTGTTCTTATTCTTGAGCATCTTTTGTTCTTATTCTTGGGCATCTCTTCAACCTTATTTATAGTAAGCTATACACCAATAGCTTCAAGTACGACCGGAAAATCACACTTGAGATATTGTGTCTTATCCTCCTGGTGTAAGACATACCAGGTGTAAATGGATCTATTCGGTTAAGTTTTACTCTGATGGTTCCTTAGAGAGGTACAAAGCTCGTCTAGTGGCCTTTGGAAATTGTCAAAAGTATAGCGTTGATTATGAATAAACTTTTATGCCTGTTGCTAAGATGTGCAGACCGTCTTGATCATTTTTGCCTCTTAAGGCTGGGCTCTTTGGCTAATGGATGTCAAGAACACTTTTCTACATAGAGATCTCAGGGAAGAAATGTATAGGACTCTTCCCCAAGGTCTATTTCTACACCATAGTTTGATGTTTATAGCCTAAAATGGAAACTCTATGGCTTAAAGCAAGCATCACGTGCTTGGTTTAATAAGTTTGGTTCCACTCGTCTTGATTTTAATTTTGTTCAAAGTAATTTTGATTCTATCTCTTTCTCCGAAAGGCTACTACCGAGATTGTCTTGCTTGTGGTCTATGTGAATGATATCATGATTGTAGTAACGGACTCCAACTTGATTGAGCAGTTACAATAACACCTCAAGGCTTCTTTCTATATGAATGATCTTGGACATCTGTCGTATTTTCTCAGCCTTAAGGTTCAAACCACACTAGAAGGTAAATATTTGCATCAACACAATTATACACGGAATGTAATTGCTTTGGCTAGTCCTCGGGAAGGAAGTTCGGTTCTTACACATTTGGTAATGAATTTGAAACTGCAATAAGGGAAAGGGGAACTTCTTTATGATCTCTCATTCCGACAATTGATTGGAAGCTTTGACTATTTAACATTTACAAGACCAATATTCATTTGTTGTTCAACAAGTTAGTCAGTTTATGCAAGCACCTTGCCACCTTCATCTTGCTGTTATTTGTCGTATTATTCTTTATCTTAATAGGACTTCTTGACGTGGGTTATTCTTTCCGGTTGGATCTTCCATTCTATGGTGCATGTTTCTCGAAAATGCTCTTATCTCTTAGAAGAGTAAGAAGTGCGCTCGTGTTTCAAAATCTTCTAAGGAGTCCAAGTATCGTGCTATGTCTACTTCGTGTTCTGAGATTGTGTGCTTCGTGTGTTGGCATAACTTGGTTTTCCTTAGCTCTAGCATGCTCTGCTTTATGCTGACAACACGAGTGCTATTCGGATTGCATCTAATCGAGTCTCTCATGAGCGGACCAAGCACATCGAAGTGGATTGTCATTCCATACTCGAAGCTTTTGTTAGGGGTGTGATTACTCTTCCTCATATTTCCGGTGTTCTTTAGACAACCAATGTGTTCACCAAGGCTCTTACCCATCACCAACACAAATTGATGCTTCTTGATCCCCATATCAATTTGAGGGAGATGTTAATCAGATGTGCAACATAAAACAGGGAAATAATGTTGACAATTCTATCTCTATAAAATGGATAGTCTAATGCTGACTATGAGTTGATTTGCTCATGAAGGCTGATTGTGTGCAGTATAAATCAGTGAACTAATTTTGACAAATCAATCCTTGTAAAATGGGTAGTCAAAGGCTGATTATTAGCTGATATGCTGAAGAAGGCTGTGTGCTAGTTGATTCCATAATTGTAAATTAAGGCCGACTCTAAGAGTATCCCATGATTGTATGTAGTATTTTTAGGAAGTAAGTTTTTCCTTTTCGTACAATACAAACACCTATACTATAGTATAGATTCATGACTGCACAACAAGATATACACATTCAGACGCATTGACACAATGACACTTCCCTGCTTGAGCATGCTCCATCTGACTATTTATTTTTGAAAACAACTGCGTAAAATTGACAATTGGTGCGAACAAACAGTTCCACAAAAGAGAGAATACAATGCAGAAGTAGCAAAAGAATCCAGATTCTGAAACAATCATCCTGTTAGATTTTTTTGATGATCCATCTTGAATTGCTGAAAATATACATGATTTGATCTCTCTAATTGGTTTGTTAGGGTGCGATTCCACTATGGACATCCAGATGTATTTGATAGAATATTTCACATCACTCGTGGTGGAATTAGCAAAGCTTCAAGGGGTATTAATCTCAGCGAGGATATATTTGCTGGTGAGATCTTTAAACCACACTGTTTACTCTTGCACTCACGGTTTCTACTTACAATCTGACATATTTTACTTTCTGAAGGTTTTAATTCAACTCTAAGACGTGGAAATGTTACTCACCATGAATATATCCAAGTTGGGAAGGGACGAGATGTTGGCCTCAACCAAATATCACTTTTTGAGGCCAAAGTTGCATGTGGTAATGGGGAACAGACACTCAGCCGTGATATCTACAGATTAGGGCATCGTTTTGACTTCTTCCGCATGCTGTCATGTTACTATACAACCACTGGGTTTTATGTCAGTTCAATGGTAATATATTTTACTTTCTGGTCATAAAAGTGAGTATATAAATTTGGGTTCACTAATGCTTTAAGAAAAGGAAAAAATGAAATTAAAAAGAAAAATTTGGAAGTGAGTATATTTATCATTTGTTTTCTTGAAATGGGCTGGCAACAATCTTTAACATTTATTAGTTCTTCCTTATCCAGGTAATTGGGGAAATATGTGTTTAAAACAAGCAGCTACAAAAGCAAACACAAACTATTCCTTATCGCATTAATTTGGGATCGGCTAAATTAATATCTTTTTTCTCACAATTTTCTTCGAACCTTGGTACATCTACTAAAAGATCTAATGAAATCAATTATTTGGCAGACATGTCAACCTCATGTTATGTTTGGTCTACTACTTCTGCTAACTTAATCTTTTCGATTTTATCCTTTTTATGGCATACAAAATTTGAAAATTTTGTTTCATAATGTGTTCCTCAAGTGGACTAACCCATGTTAATTCTGGTTTACTACTACTGCCTCTTAACTTTAATCTTTTGGACTTATTGCTTTCATGGCATACAAAATTTGAAAAATTTGTATCATTACGTGTTCCTCTAGTGGACTAACCCTAGTATTCCTTAATACTATGCAGTTGGTAGTTCTTACCGTCTACGCGTATTTGTATGGCAAGCTCTATCTTGCAGTGAGTGGACTAGAGAAAACCATAGTCAAATTTGCACGAGCTAAAGGAGATGAAGCGCTGAAGGTTGTCATGGCATCACAGTCTATTGTTCAACTAGGTCTTTTGATGTCATTGCCCATGGTCATGGAAATTGGTCTAGAGCGAGGCTTTAGAACTGCTTCTGGTGATATAATAATTATGCAGCTTCAGCTGGCATCCGTCTTCTTTACTTTCTCTCTTGGCACAAAACTCCATTACTTTGGAAGGACAATTTTACATGGTGGAGCCAAATACAGAGCCACTGGGCGTGGTTTTGTCGTGCGACATGAAAAGTTTGCTGAGAACTACAGAATGTACTCTAGGAGTCATTTTACTAAAGCGATGGAACTGTTGATTTTGCTTATAACATATCATGCTTATGGCTCAGCAGTAAACAATTCTACTGCTTTCTTTTTTCTAACTATCACAATGTGGTTTCTTGTGGGCTCCTGGTTGTTTTCTCCTTTTCTTTTCAATCCTTCCGGATTTGAATGGCAGAAAATAGTGGACGACTTTGAAGATTGGACTAAGTGGATAAGTAATCGTGGTGGGATTGGTGTTCCTGCAACCAAGAGTTGGGAGTCCTGGTGGGATGAGGAACAAGAGCATCTCCAGCACACAGGTTTAATAGGCCGTTTCTGGGAAATTGTACTTTCTCTGCGCTTTTTCATCTACCAGTACGGAATCGTTTATCATTTGCATGTGGCCCAGAAGGACAAAAGTATCTTGGTGAGCATATGAATTTTGGTTTAAATTTTTCTTCTTGTTTTTCAGCGAACGAAACCAATTAAGTAATCAATAATATAAACTAAGACCAGGCTCCTGTTGAAGGTTTGGAATAATTTTTGAACCTAACCTGCTGTTGTGGTTACAGGTTTATGGTCTATCCTGGCTGGTTATTGTTGCTGTGATGCTCATTCTAAAGGTAATTGTCAAACAATTGTTGTAAATTCAGAAAAGATAATGACTTCCTATGTATGTGCCGGATGTCTCTGTACCTCCCTCACATATATCTTTTATCTGCAGATTGTCTCCATGGGAAGAAAGAAATTCAGTGCAGATTTTCAGCTGATGTTTAGACTTCTGAAACTATTTCTGTTTATTGGCTTCATAGTTATATTGGGCATTTTCTTTACATTCCTTGAGCTCAGAGTTGGAGACATTTTTGCCAGTTTACTAGCTTTCATGCCAACTGGATGGGCTCTTCTGCAGGTGCACTTGTACACTTTTTTGTGTTAATGATTTACAAAAAATTCCGTGACCCTAATCAGATGTCAATTTTAATTGTGAATTTTGGTACCGTTTGGTGCAGATAGCACAAGCTTGCAGGCCAATAGTGAAGGGAGTCGGAATGTGGAGATCTGTTAAAGCTCTAGCCAGAGGATACGAGTATATAATGGGGATAGTGATCTTTACACCTGTGGCAGTCTTGGCCTGGTTCCCATTTGTCTCTGAGTTCCAAACTAGGCTGCTTTTCAACCAGGCTTTCAGCAGAGGGCTACAGATTCAACGTATTCTGGCTGGCGGAAAGAAGCAAAAGTAAGAAAGGTTAATCCTGGGACACTGTATTTGGGAATAAGACACGAGCCCGCACTGTGTATCTCAAATGTATATAGCATGCTCTTGGCTTTCTCCTTCAGAAATTCTTTGATCTCGAGTAGAAATAAGAGGAAAAGCAAATACTTAATACCGTGAATACCGAGAAGTAATTTCTACTTTGTTGATGATTAAGTATTTCTGTTTATGGCGAATTTCCAGTTTCTCGTTTGCTTTAAATTTACTACTACTTATCGAAAAATACTATTGATAATCAGCGACTGTAGTAGTCATTCAACTTATTATTTGAGACATTATTTTCTTATAACAAGTTAATGATTCAAATAAAAGGCTATAACATAAGAATAATTACTACAGTCGCTGACTATGAATGACATTTCTCTTTTTTTATCACCAGTTGAGCACAAGATAAAGGCCAATTAATAGATGGGAAATAATCTCTAATTGATGCAGGCAACCAAGGAAATAAACAAAGAAGGAAAACAATCAACTAAATGGAAATAAAGCGTCAATTATGGAATGTTTTAATTGTGCTATTTTCTCAGCCAATTATGATATTTTCTTCGTCAAATCCATTGCATCAAAAAGTAAGCAAATTGGAAAGTGGAAACTATAATACATCAGAATGTTTAATGCCCAAATCTTTATGGAATGTGACATGTGTTCAAATCTTGGGAAGTTTTGGGTCAATTTGAATTTTTAGTGTTTATTGGAGACTTCTGTGTGTGTGTGTGTGTTCGTGGTTCGGAAAGTGGTGAATAGAAGATTAAGGTGTTAAGAATGATCATTTGATCAAATTGGAAATCTTTTAATAATTCTTAAAAAGTTAAGGGACTAAAGTAAAGATAAATTTTGGAGACATTTGCTTATTTGGGTTAAATGTGCACATATTGAGAATGTGAGAATTTGTATGTCATTACCTGGCTTAAATCATAGCTCGTAATGAATTATGTGATTTAAGAAACAGTCGATTTGGACATTCTATCTCCGAGAATGATGAGCTCTAAGAAAACAGGCACTCCCAATAAAATAATTTGCGCGTGCACCTATAAACTTTCTTTACTTTTTAATCATATATTCTCCAAAAATAAGAATTTTAACAAAATTTAATCTAAAAAAAACTACATTGAACATGCCTAAATTAATTCTCTTTCCAATTTCCGGTTCAAATTATCTTGTACGAGGATTTAGATAACATTAAGATCATTGTGAATTTGGTGGCCTATTTCATAATATGAAAGAAAGAAAATAGGTTCGATATATATAAATTGTCATAGGGTCCAATAGGGAATAGAAATATATCGATATACTCTATGTGATTCTTTAAGCGTTCATAAAAAATTATACACTTTTATACGTTCGCATCCATCATAGAAATATAGTTGAGTAATAAATAAAAGTAGGTTTAACAATAGTCGAGAGAGATTGTTAAACAAAATAGGAATATTGATTTGTCAAAATTCAATCGTATTGTCAATGTGTAAAAATAGGGTTAAAATTGATTATTGCATCGGAATTCGGGATCCTAGTACGTTTGTTATTTATTGAACACATTAATCCGCATTTAGAATAATTTACATTTAGTTTAGAGCTGTTTGGTAGAGATTAAAATCGAATTAAAATTGAAAAACGTATTGTTGACTTTTATTAGACGAGTGGGACCCAATAATAGTTATATTGTCAATTTTAATTCAATTTTGAGCCGTACCAAACAAGCTCTCAGTTAATTTACTCATAATTACATACGTAGTTTAATTTATTCATAATTTTGTCCCAGACAAATACATCATATTACTCTTGTTTCAGTTAATGTCGCAATAATTAAAATTGAACTAATCAATCTCCATGTGACAATACTCGGACTCAAAAGGTCCACTTTATTACTTGTTAACGAACAGTACACTTGCTGTCATTTTAATTCGAAATATATTTTAGTGAAAAGAATCAACAATGAAATATTATTCTAGAATATTAATAAAATTATAAAATTGTAGTTTTTTTTCAGGAAAAAAGACATTATATTCTTCTAGAATAGTAATAATTTTTATACTTCTTCATGAAGCATGACACAGTATTCTTTTGGAACATTTATGTATATAAAATTGTTCTTGTTTGATATTTATGGTTGTGCTAAACAATATAATATTTTTTTGGAGTATTGATTTGTATATATAACACAATATTCTTCCAAAATATTAATTATAAATTGATATTCCTTTAAGAGTAGTAATGCAATATTCTTCTGGAATATTGCTACTGGGTAATAAAATACATTCAATCAAATATATGTATGTTTATCATTAATTAATATAGTCAAACGATATACCAAATCAAATAACATATATCGATAATACTCACTTTTTTTTTTTTAACAAAAAGAATAATTTATTGCTATCTCAATTGACTATGATTCCTTCCTCTTTTTTTTAAATCTCTAAACAACAAAAAAGAATCACATAACTCAATGGCTAAAACCTCGTGTCGATAGCGTGCTAAAAAAAAAATACATTTTTAATAAATAAATTACTTTTATTTTTTAGTATAATTTCGTATTTGAACTTTAATTAATCAAAATATTTATTTTGAAATATAATCGTAGCTCACTCTTTTGTGCTCTATCTAAAGTTTCGGGTAAAAAAACAGAGGCAATCATTCATGATTCACCTCGAAGTATTCAGTCATTTGATTCAAAACACGTCGAAATTTTATTTTATTTCACGTTACTCACTAATAATTAGTTCAAAACACTCATATGAAATGACCATGCTCCATTATCATCATGCAATTTCAATCACTTTAGTCCTAAATAATATTAATCATAACAAAGTTGATTTTTCAAAATAAATTTTACAATTTAATACTAATAACTATGTAGTCAATGCATTTCATGTTAAAAAAAATTATTTAGCATTGTCCAATTAAAATATGATTAATAAAATTTTCCCTCCGCGTCCTGTCGATGGGGAAAGCAGGGCAAGAACGGGGATCATAGTCTCCGTTCGACTCATGTTTTTACATCTTTTTTATTTGTTTAAGTTTTGGCATTTAAAAAATAAAAATAAAAAAGTAAGAAACTATTTTTTAATCCCCCACAACATGGGATATCTCAAGAAATAAGTAGAAATCATAAACTTACATAGTTTACAAGCCTGATGGAGATTCAAATATGAGAGGTGCTATGTGTACATCATCAGGCGACCCCCCAATAGGGGGCCACCATGTGTACATTATGGATCCCATTATAAACAGAGTGAATAAAAAATTTAGAGTCTGTTTGGTAGAGATTAAAATCAGATTAAAATTGAAAAATTAGCCGTTATTGCTGACTTTTATTAGACGGGTATGACCCAATAACGGCCATATTTTCAATTTTAATTGAATTTTAATTGTTACCAAATAGTCTCTTAAAGTGGTTGAACAATTAATCATTGATATATAACACAATTTCTCAGACATACAGACAAAGTTCAAGATCACATATACCAAAATGAGAGGTGCTATGTGTACATTATGGATCCCATAATGTACACATAGAATTTTCCTTCAAAAATTTACAAGTCCATTCGTATTATAATACAGTCACAGAGTGATTCCAAAAGCATTTGGGGGATATATGACTAGCTGTGGATTCTGAGGAAGTTGAGAATAAGGTCATTCACCTGGGCAGGAAATTGCTCTTGAACAAAATGACACCCTTCTGGAATGAAATTTATCTCCAAGTTTGGCACAAATGTTTTCACTTTTCCGCTCGTTATGTAATCTACATTTTCATTAGAACTCATGAAGTAATCTTTCTCGCCCATGATCAGCAGAGCTGGAACTTCAACTTTTGGATCTGGTTTATTAATATCTTCATGAAATGACCTAAAAGAGAATGAAATCGATATACTAACGTATTAATGCATCAATGAGATGTTACAGAATATACCTTAATCCTCAACTACAGGAGCAAATGTAATTTAATCGGAAAAATAAGCAAATAACAAGGAAAAATAGTGGCTCACAAAATTGATGTATAGTATGTGTCTAACAAGAGACATGCTGCAACAAGACAAATTGACTTACTAATGTAAGAGTAAAATTATCGAGCTTACCTATAAGGAACCTGCAATGCAGTTTGGAATCCCGATTTCTCATACAACATTCCATAGGTCGCAAGATCTTCCTCAGTGAACCAAGAGGGTAAAGGAGTGGACGAGTCCACAAGATCCATGATCTCCTGGTCTTCACGAGCGATTGGTATTTCACTTCCAGAGAACAGAACATAAACTTTCCTTACTACAGTTTTCGCATCAAAACGACCAAAATCAGATTCAGCACGCCCAGGCTCCTGTGAGAAAAACACCAGGAGAAGTTAGAAGTAGCCAAATCAGGTCATCTAAAAACAGGCAAACAAAAAAAGCAACGTTGAACCTTCCATCTTGGCACGTAGAAGCCTTCAGGGAGGTGCGAAGTGAGAAAATGAGGAAGATAGAATGGCACACCTAATGTCACAAACCCCGAGACCCTGTCCTGGTGGAGAACGACAAACATAGAAGATACCATAGCTCCAAAATCTTTAGCAATCAGACAAGCCTGCATGATTTTGCACGTAAGAGGGAGGTAATTTTAGAGAATGTGTAATTTATTAATTCAGTTAAATTAGCTGAACCATATATTATGTTTTGTACCAATATCATTTCAACTATGTAAGAAACAGAAAAGAGCATTTCGTACAAGGTGATAACGACTCTCTGAATTACTCTCTTTTTATAAAGAAATTATCTTGCAAGACTCTTTGCCATAAAAATTATTGTTTTAAATTGACCTGTTCAAGTTTAAAAATGTCTAAAACATTTAGGAGCCTAAATATTATCTAATTTCTCATCTCACAATCACTGACGCCATTTTATCTTTTAAAACATGAGTATATCTGCGAAGTTAAATATAATTCTACATTTCTGACCTAAGATATCCTCCCAAAAAATACAAAAATAAGTCCAAAAAATATTAAGACAAGTCCACTTCACGATCGCAATCTTTTCTTACTTTTTCATTTGCAAAGTAAATGGATCAACAAATATATATATATATATATATAACGAGTGCTTTTGTACAGTCATATTACTATTGTTACAGCAGAAAAATGACCTAACTGTAAAAATGGGCTTCCACTAAACTAATGAAATCTTTACATTCTCTGAGGTGCATAATCTTGTTGGCGTATTTTGACTTTAAAACATGCAACAGCGGTGTAATATTAGATGTGCAAACTGGTGGGCCAAATTTGAGGAAATGCAGGTAGCGGCATCCATCCTAATTCCTAAATGTGTTTGCAATATGACAATCTGTAGCTGAATGGTAGAAACATTGATAAAGAATGGTATACCTTTTAATCAAAAGCACAAGTTTAAGACGCAGTTGAGTGAGAAAATCAAATTTGGTAATAAAAATACATATGATGGTGATGGAAAAAATGTTAAAAGGATTGCCTGCTCAATGGTCATCACAGAATGTTGAAGGCATGGTACTTTTAGCTTGAATATAGTAATAAATAAATAAGACTTATTTTAAACTTTCACAAGAGTTAGTCACTCCATATACTGTTGGAGTAAGCAAAAGTCGTCGATTCTATTGATTTGGGACATTTGAATATGTATTTTCATTTTTATGCTCTCTAAAATGGGATAGTTATTTGGTCCTTGTATTACATAGGGCTGTGTTCCGAGGAGCGCCACTTCGGAATTTGATTTATGTTGTATACAGGGTGACGTAACCATCCAATGTGTCACCACTAGATCCACAGCCACTGACATGGCGTGGCAGATCCTTGGAGGCAAAAAAGATCACAGAAAATTAAGGAAGCATAATTGTTCTGATTGAACAAAATAGTTATCTCAAAATCAACCACAATAGTTGCTAAGCTATAAGATTCCGGCTCGAGCCATGATATGGCTGAGCTCCAAAGAGAAGCGCCATCACTCTCATTTTTTCGCTCCCACATTGCTACACAAGGTGACACGTGGACGTAAAAAAGGTGGCCCTTCCCTGCACCGACACCCTAAGGGTAGACAACTAGACAAGGGTGCTCGGATTCAGCTATACACAAAAGCCAACATGGCATAAGAGCAGTAACTGAGTCAAAAAGGCCAGGCACAATATACTACATCAAGAAGCTACACAACATTAGGATGCTATAGCTCAGGTCAATACGACCAAGAATTTCAGGAGTTAGATACAATTCTACCGATAGTGTAGTAAAAAAAAAAAAACTGTCTTTTATATAACATTCTTCCAATCTATTCGCTCTAGGTATGACTTATAGCTTACTGAAATTCGCATGATTATGAACACAAATACACCCAGTTCGTCTCCCTTCAAGACAAAACTTTTTTAATTCTTGTATTCGTTTTCAATCACAGGTTCAAACAATAAAATATTTGCAAGTAAACCCAAAAATCTTCCCCACTTAACCGCACATTCTCCACAAATTCACTGTTCAAACATCATTTTATTTTTTTCTCAATAATGCACCCGACAAACTTATTTTCCCTGAAGAGATTCAACTTCATAAAATCGTGTACCTTAGAGATGTTTACACCCACATTTAGGACTTCAAATTCAAGCAACAGCAGCAAAAACTTGACATCAAGGAGGTTAATCGTGTACCTTAGAGATGCTAAGAGCATCAAAAAGCGCAAGAAGGTCACCAACGAGGTCTAAAAAGGTGGTCTTCTCGGGTTCGGGTGGCGGATCAGAAAGCCCATATCCTCTGTAATCCAGTGCAATGGCTCTGAAACCGGCATTTGCCACTGCAATCATCTGGTGGCGCCACGAATACCATATTTCTGGAAACCCATGTAAGAAAACCACAGCCGGTGATTGCCCACTTCCAATCTCAGCCACATGAAGTTTTAGCCCGTTCACTTCAACATATTTGTGCTCTATTAGGTCCATTTTTTTTTTGTCGTTCAGTGAGAAAATTTGCTTAACCTGATGAATTCAGGTGCAGCGATGACTGTGTGAGGATAAACGGTGCACTCTACCACCTTCTATTTTCTTCCAAATCTAACTCGTCTTCAATTGGATACAATAAAGTTGCAAAAATTTGATTTACTTGCAAATAATTTGTCTACTTTCTTGAATTATCTACATCACAATAATACATATCATCTATCTTAACAAAACACTTTAAAAAAGATAAATGAACTGATTTTACACTAAGCTATCCATTAGTGTGAAAGTCAATGGCGACGCTTTACTCTTCACAAAATGATGAAATTCGTAAGCAAATCGGAAATGAATTGCACCAAATTGAGGATGAATGACCAATTAATTGAAATGGCGTAACTGCTGGTAAAGGCCATTTTTTATTTATTTAATAAAATATTATTATTGTTATGATGTATATGTCCCCCACCTAACTTGACGAAACTCATGAAAGGTATCATTTTGCTCGGACTTTGCTATTCATACACGGGGCTTAACACTTCCGTTTACTCGATCCCACCTGCCTCCCTCACAATAAGGGGGGCCACGATTATTTTATTCATCGTGAGCCCTCCCCTCATGTGAGGGGAGTGTAAACGGAGGTGTAAACCCCCGTGTACGAATATATTAATCTTTTTGTTCCATGAGTTTTTCCATTTGTATAGATGAAAGGGTTTACAGGACCCCTACAGAAGTCTCACTCATGGGGCCCATTTCAATAAAAAAGTAAAAAAAAAAATGTCTACCCACCCCATTGTTTGTGGGTGGTCGGTATAGAACCTTTACATAGAGATGGCAAAAAAACTCGTCTCGTCCCGCTTCGTCACGCCCCGAATGGGGCGAAAAAAATCCGCCTCGACGGGTTGGCGGGGTGAGGCAAGGATTGCCGCCCCGCCCCGCCTAGTTAAATATTAAAAAAAAAAAAAAATTTGACATTGTTTGTTTAATTTTGGATANAAATCCGCCTCGACGGGTTGGCGGGGTGAGGCAAGGATTGCCGCCCCGCCCCGCCTAGTTAAATATTAAAAAAAAAAAAAAATTTGACATTGTTTGTTTAATTTTGGATATTGTTTGTTTTCATTACTTGGTTTGAATATTGATGTAATTATTTTAAGTTTTGTTTGCTTTGGATTATAACATTTTGAATTTGTATTTAATGGAAATTTTTGGTTTAAAAAAAAATCTAAATGGGGCAAGAAACGAGACAAGGCCCCGCCCCGCTCCGCCCCATCTAAGGCGGGGCGAGGCCCCGCCTCGCCCCGCCTTAGATGGGGCGGAGCGGGGCGAGGGCGGGCTAGTTTCACACTTGCTAATTCCATTTTATGTATCCAAAATGGACTCCACTTGAAATCCTAAAAGTCATTTCAACCTTATTTTAACCATCCTACTCTAAAATCAATTGAATCAAGTTGACTCGAACATTTTACCTACTCCTATGTTAGCATATAATTTTGCAGTCGAGATTTCAAATCTTTCAAAAACGTAAAGTAAGGTCTCAAACCTTTAAATTCTAACAATTACGTTACAAACTTTTCAATAAATGTTCATACGAAGGATCTCTGAATGGGTTCTATTCAAATGATCGATAAATTTTCAATAAATGTGCTTATGAAAGATCTCTGGATGGATTCTATCCAAATGGTCGTTCTACCAATGTTCGAAGGGTAACAACTACAGTTTAAATATTTGAAATCAAACTACAAATCTTTTAAAAATCTAAAATGTTACCTATCAAATAAAAAAAAAATCTGAAATGTCTAATGGATATTGTACATTATTACTAGTTATTTTTGATATTTTAATCAATATACAGTTATCCCTTGATTGATCCAAACAATAACCCTCTAACCCAATGCCTTGACCAGATAGATAATTTTTTAAACTTCCTCGACCATATGAAGCTTAAGATGTATGCCAATAACCGATGAGAGACCAAAAAAGGAAAAACGGAACAAAATGAACTTAGCAAAAGTGCTTGTGATGGCACCAATACTTTGAAGAACTGTTAGACATTTTACACGGTGAATCAACATTATTCACATCCGTACATTTCCATCAAATCAACACAAAATAATGAGCAATAACCCTACATCAGAAACCTTGGTAGCACCAATTCACCTAGATTCAAGAGAAAAAGTTTCGGAGTTCCTAAGGAATGATCTGCGCCACCAGATTTGGAATGCTTTACTGAGATTGGGGCATTCAGTACCATTCTTGGAGAAACACTGAAACCAATCCATAAACAGTGTATATTGTTCGCTCAAAGGGAGAGTAAGAAGTGCTTGACCCATTGCCGCCTCCAATGCCTTCATGTCTAACCCCTTTCTGCACCTCTGTAACCAGCCAAAATCCGATAGCATTGGTCTAAACCATACCCGAAGAACACTTAATCTTGTTTCTGACCGAAAATGCAATTTCCGGGTGCCCATCGCGATAAACAACATTGCCGACACACGGCTAAGCTCATACCTAATCATTGGAGATGCATTCTCATGAATCTTAAGCAGCTTCACTTGAGCTGCCCACATATCCACGAATTCCTCAGCCATTTGATGATCAAGCAAGATATCGACTAGCCAATTTATGTTGTCGACCTGCTTTGAGATGCGCTCTAACAAAGGCTTATCTTTCTCAGTTTTTGTCAACTTTTTGCTTGGATCAATGCCAGAGGCCTCCTCCTCAAACAGACTAACCAGTGTACTCAGACATGACTCACAAACAGCAAATACGTCCTCTTTATTCAGATCAGGGAAATTCTTCTCATAGACTGAGCTTTTGCACAGTAGACCTTTGACCAAAGACTTCAGCTCACTTCTAGCATTGGCATCGACACAGGTAGTTATCGACCAAACAAGTTGTATAGCTAAAGTTTGTTGGGAATCAACGGAATTAAGGCTACAGAGTCTAGCTAAGATGTCTGTCGTAGTACCATCATCCAACTTAATTTTGGAAAACAAAATTCTCAGCTTCTCCTCTTCTTCCTCGGTCCAAGGCACTGCCTCAAGGTATTTCAAACATGAAGAAACACCCCTGCCAAACTTGATACCTTCTGATACCTAATAGTAAAAGCAACTGAGGCGGTTAGAATTCCTGATATTAACTCTATAGAGCATAATTGGTAGAAACAATTGAGATATCTATTGTTTGAAGATTTCAAAAAATAATTCTACTGACTCACACGTGTACAAAAAATATGTAGAAAAAGCAAAGACGAGCATAGGTTTATAATTTTGTTTTAACTATAGCAGATTGGATCTCTAGGTACTACCCATATTAACGAAGGAGATCGCTACCTCGTGATAACACTTCTCTTTTTTCCTAGAAAGAATATGCAGACGGTGTTAAGTTGAAGTTATCATGTTATTACAGGATACAATAACATGATAAGGAAACAGTATACTAGATCAAATAACTCCTACATCCCTTTCGGCGGGAACAAATTGAGCAAAATACATGAGTAAACAAAAGAAGGTAAAAAGATGACAGGGAAGTGTTAACACCATCTAGAAGTCAAGAACTTGGTGTCATAAACCATTTTTATGAATTTCGAACACTTGCCCACATCATAGGTGGACAGAAAGCAATATAAACCAAGTCCAGAAGTTCACCAACGCAATGGCAATTGCAATTTTAAAAATTTAAATTGCTAGTTATAACGATTTTATGCTTCACAAACACCTAAAACCATAATAGCAGAGTTTCTTTCGGTTTGGTGGTTGTACTTGTACAAGAGGTCAATCCACCAACCTGAAAAAACTTGACAGTAAGAAAAAGTGAACTAAATGGATAGTTAGATACACATCCTCTAATAGGCCACCTAAAATGTCATTGCTATCCCCCACCGCAACCACTATTGTATCGTCACGCACATTCTTTTAATAATTTCTTATAAAATCAAACACCCCTATCAATAAGAAACCACAAGATTTTATAATACTTCCTAATTTCTTTTGTCTAGTAATGTATATTATTCAAATTACAAGAATCGTCTGAGTCATAATTTTTTTCATCCCATAAATGACACTATTACAAGAGCAATTCACATTGCAAACACACACAAATATATAGAGGGGAAAAATATGTAGATAACAAATACTGTCATAATCAAGAACCACAAGGTCTTAACTGTGTGGAAAGCAGGCCATCCGCAACATATCCTTGATGCAAGATTTGCTACCTGAAACATCATTCTCCCCCCCAACCCCAACCCTATTCAGAAATTTAAGCAAACCAAGTTTATCTTCAAATCCAAGAATGTAATTTTATGTACACGAATCATTTTCCCTTTTATTTGTTGAATTAATTTCTATAGAAGTAACATCCTAAAAGTAATATGATATATACTTCTTTCATCTCACATATTAATATCTGCGAACTTGAAAGATTCTGTAAACATCTATTATCTGCATTTTAACAGAATGCAGATGCTATATTCCTCCATTTCCAAGAAGAAAGACACATACCTCAAGTATATCAATTGCGCGGCAAACCCCAATCTTGAGGAGCTTCTTTTCAATATCCTCATCCAACATGAGCTCAATTGTTTCACGAAATACATTCAAGTTTTCCACATCAGCTACCTCAATCCTACACAGCCCGCTCAGATTCTTACTATAATCAGTAATCAAATCCCCAAAAACCACGCTGTTCTCAATCAAAACTTCCGAGCTGAGTTCCAGAATCAAGGATTCCCCATTCTTCCCCTTCAGATTCAACCTCACATCGAAAGTCCTCAAATGTCCATCATCTTTTGCGTCAATTACAGGACTGCGTGAACCACTGGGTAGGGGCAGTTTAGGAGAATTAGGAGTTGTTAGGGTCTTTTTCAGGGGGGTTTCTGCATGCGGTTTGTCCGATATGGGAGAGACCCGACCCGGAGAGAGGATCCGGCGGGCGAGGGTCAACTTCCGGGCCTGAGGGGAGCTGGGGGTGGACTTGTTGGATAATGGAATCTCAGTCTTCTTACACGAAGACGAGTATGATCGAAAAGACTGAGAATGATAGAGGGTGGCGGCACCAGGGTTGTCCGGACTAAATGGTGGAGTAGTGAAGGAGCAACACCATGACCGGCGGCTGTGCATTGGTGGTTCACGGCGGCGCTGCTGCTGCTGCTGGTGGGACTTAATTCGCGTGGAGTTGTACATTTCATGAAATCAGATTACATTTGATATAACTGATTGTTTAATTGTAACTGAAATTGGTAATCTTGAATTAATTTGGGGGATTTGATCTCTGGGTATATTTTGTTGGAGGAAATAGTTAAAAATACCCGGGTGACTCAGCCCATTTTCCAAAATAGCCGTTGACCAGTATTTTTTTTTTTTAGAAAAGAAAAAAACTAATAAAATTTAAAAGTCAAGTATTTTCCCATTTTTACCCTTACACGTGACTTGGAAGAGGAGAAATAAATAATTATTCACCGACGAGGAACAAGATGAGGAAACTTGAACAAGATTG
>CAIGRO010213573.1:0-16763 GCA_903798355.1 Fraxinus baroniana | reverse complement strand
AGAAATTTGTCTTGATTGATTGGTGCCCGATAATTGCCGAAAGAATACAGGGAATGGCAAAGGATAGACATACATTATACACTACTCAATGTCTGAAAAGCAATATCTAGGCATTTTACCTCTAGGGGCGAGGTGTAAGCCTGGACACAAACCAATAGATAAATTAAAAAGATACAAAAATATAATAGGCTCATAACACACACACACACACACACAAACATTTAATATTTATCCATAACAAAACAAATTATCAAAAGTAAAAAATCTAACTTGCAAACAATGGTTCGATGGAATGATACGTCTGGATAAATTACATAGATAAGTCCCTTATATTTGATAAAGTTTAAGTTTGTTTTGATTGTGTGCAGTGAAGGTAGAGTAACTCCAAGCTATATTTCCATTGATTCACTTCTCTCCTCTTAATGTAAAGGTTTCGTGTTCCCCTCTGGTGTTTTTCCTTGATTATTAATCTAAATGTAGTGGTATTATCCAAATCCCACCAACTGGAACAAGTGAAGTAGGACATGGGGGGGAAAAAAACCAAGAATTCTCCTATATCATCACTACTAATAGGATCATTCAGGAATCATTGATATTTTTTATTCTCCAATCACCCTCCTCATTGGTATCAGATTTTTCTCATTCTATACCATCATATCATCCTCTAATACCAAAAATAAAATTCCTAGAAAAGGTACCACGATAAATGTGTGAACACCATAGTCACCTTAACAAATGGGGGAAATACGACTTCGTTTTGGGTGAGGATTGGAGAATGCAACACATGTCCAGCAAAAACTCTCTCTTTTATATTGTTAGGATTTGGATGTGTACCCCTTTTGGGGGACAAACAAATGATAAAATTAGATTTCCTTTAGAAAATTTGATTAGCACAAAGCCAAGTTGAAATAAAAAATTCTAGTGTAAAAACCGGACAAATGAGAACGGTGAATTTGCCTAGAAAAATTCTAGACTTCAAAACCAAGATCAACAATTGAAAGCACCAAAAATAATTAATTCAAGAGAAATTTACGACAAAGTATGAACTTAAACAACTATTTGATCCAATTAAAATCCAAACGAAAAGTCCAATTCAAACAAGTCACTCAAACGAATCAATATCTTATGATGGGAGACAACATGTTACTACTAAAATTCTAACCGAAACAGTCTCAAACCAACGACTCTTCTTAATCAATTTAACCTTTTAAAATTGTATCCACAGCTCAATTACTAATATATAGATCCCTAAAACAACCACATACACATAAATTTTATATACATATACACACGCACAGAGGGGGAGAAGGGTTAGTATATTACTTTCAACTATTGCAAGAGCTTTGGAATCAACTGGTTTCTCTTCACGTGGAGGAAGGGGTGGCGGAGTTACCCTAGGACGTTTTTCTGTCGCAGTTGTTTTCTCAGGTTGGAAGGATATGAAATGTAGCAGATTATATCAAATAGGATTCTAATTGTAATCTTGTCCAGTGGCTAAGAGAAATGAAGCAAAATTGAACTCTTTTCTTTTTCTTGGCAAACAAAGGGAAATTGAGGGCTGATTTTGTGAATTTTTTGATAAAGAAAAACATCAGAGTTGAGACATGAGAGGGAAAAATACTAACTCAAGACTTGGTCGGCAGATAGTCGCCAAGAAGCATCCCGGCAAATCATCTTCCTCAGTAGATCCTTCGCCTCCGACGAAATGACCTGAAAATTCTTGTCGGAAACCTCAAGTTTCCTCTCAAAAACGCCTCAAAAGTTTCGGCCGGCCCCTTCCCATAAAACGACGGCACCCCACTCAACATAATGTACAAAATCACTCTTGACACTCCATACATCCACCTTCTCATTGTACTCTCTCCCCATCAGCACCTCCGGCGCCACAAAATACAGCGTCCCCACAACCCCCGTCACGAGCCCCTCCTCCAAAACACTCGGCGGATCCAAAATCCGCTAGCTTCAACTGCCTAGCAGAATCAAACAAAATATTATCCAGCTTGTTGTCTCTATAGGCAATCCCTAAGTGATGACAGCAACTAATAGCAATCTCTGATGAACGATTTCCAGAGGGGGAGAGAAGTCTCTAGAGAAACCGAATGTGAGAGAGGGAGAGAAGCGTAGAGAGAAAGCTTATAGGACAAAACGTCGTCGTTTCGGGACGATCCAAAACCACGTCGTTTTGGACGAAAATGTGAACAGTGAAGGATGAATTCACTCTTATTATATAGTAGGATGTAGAATTGATCACACTTTATGTATACGCGTGCATGAATTATATTGTAGTAAAATATTAAAATTTAGTTAATGAATTTATTTTAATAAGTCAATGACAACATATTAAACTATACCTCAAGTACTATAAGAGGCAAACTATTTAAAATCGTGACAAAAACAAAAGCTTCACACCAATTTTTAAACTGATTGGTTGTATAAGAAAATGTAACCTTAGTAAGTAAAAACTAAATGGTAAGAGAAAATTATTCTTATGTGTAAAAAAAGAAATTATGAAAAATGTGTAATTGAAAATGAGTTTTAAAAAAAATTAGTATTGGCAAAAAAAAATGAGAGTCAAACATGACTTAATTTGTCTGCGCAATTATTGATTGTGCAATAGTAAAGTCTTGTTTGCCACATTTTTTTTTATCTTATTCTTCTTCAAAATTATCTTCGACCACACAAATTTATGATTTTTATTTACTTTATAGATATACATTATCAGAAAAAAATTAATTTTAATTTGAAAAAAAATCTGTCAAACCAACATAGAAATATAATAAAATTATTTTTCATGACATTATTTTCAGTTAATTAAGTCAAAACCAGGGAAATTGTCAACCTAAAACGTGGAAATTATCAAACAGACACTCTTCCTACGTGGAGTCACACGATTGGATATCCTATCATTTTTTACAACAATCTTTGTCCTCTAAAGAAATAAAAATAAAAATAAAAATAAAAATCCACAAGTGTCTTCACCATAAAAACCCCACGCCACTCTCCACTGTTTCTTCTTCGTCTGCTTTACAAAATCTATAATAATCTCCCGCAAAACATTGCGGCTAAATCAACCCAAAAATCTAGTTATAATTACAACCCTTTATCAAAACAATCCCTTTTTGTTTATTAATATGAAAATCCAAATTGAAAAACAGAGTCTTTTCATCATCTTAATCTCGGGGTTCTTGTTATGGAATCGGGTCGAATCGATCCGATTCGATCTCGAATCTGGGCACACCAAATGCATAGCAGAAGACATAAAGAGTAATTCAATGACCGTCGGAAAGTATCACATTGTTAACCCTAATGAGGGTCACCCTTTGCCTGATTCACATAAAATCTCCGTCCGGGTAATTATTATTTTGAAGTTCAATTTTTATTTTTTTTCTAACTATTAGTTAGTTTTCTACTCCTGGCTATCAATTTGCTAAAAGGGTTTTGACCAATTTATGTATGATGATTTGAAAACAAAGATATTTTAGAAATATTGAAACTTTAAATCCCTTTAACGTCAATTGTTTTGATTACAAATGAGTTTCGAGGAGAACGATTCTTACGGTTGAACTTTTCTGTTATTCTGAGGAGAAGGTTTTATTAATCTAACAACATGAATTCTTTTGGTAACTTTATTCTTTTCGTGTTTCTTTGGGGTTAATAGGATTGGATTTATGTATACAAATTATTGAATATTTTATGAGAAGAAGTCCTGTTCTAGCTTTGCTTATTAGTTCAGTGGAAATCAAGACTTTGCTCTCTTTTGCTTTATTCTGTGTAAATTTATCCTGAGTATTAATGGAGTAGAAATTGTTTGATTTATTTTTTTATGTAACTTGTAGGTGACATCAGCTTATGGGAATAGCTATCACTACTCAGATCATGTTACAGAGGGGCATTTTGCATTTCAATCAGCGGAGGCAGGTGATTACATGTCTTGCTTTTTTGCAGGTGATCATAAACCTTCCACTACTATTACCGTTGACTTTGATTTGAAGTCTGGTGTTGCTGCCAAGGATTGGACGAATGTAGCCAAGAAAGGTTCTGTTGAAGTAAGTGCTCGATTTTCTACATCTTTTCTCTTAATCGAATTTATGCATGTGATTTTTAGTCTGTCTCTGGTCTTAAGTTGAAAGTGAGCTTAATTGTAGATTTGATCGCGCAGTGTATCTTTTGTTGAGTGTAGTTTACATCTCATGCTTGTGATTGTAGATTCCGTTTTGTCACTTGCTCTATGGATTTTGCCCACCGCTAAAAATTTTCGTTTAAAATGTCTTTAGGCATAAAATTTCCAACTTACCCTTATTAGAGAAAGGCCTTACTTTCCAATTCATCATCTCACCATCCCCTCTGCCCTCTACTGCCTGCCCACATCCCCTTCCCTTTACCCCGCATACTTGAGAGCTTCCCAAGGATCTTGCTTCTGCGTCTTGGGGTGGGGCATGATTGTGTAATTACGAAAGTGGGAGAGGGAGGGTGTGGGGGAGATGACTAGAATTAGCGAGTGGTTCATGTAGTCTTTTTTGTATATTTCGACCTGAAATTTTTATGCAAGTCTATTTCTTACTAAACCATGGTCTTCATCAAATGATTCGTTGTGAACACGAGCATTCTCTAGCTTTTTCTGTGAATCTGCTTTTGTGCAGTAATTTCTTGTTCTTGCTTTGAGATCTGAATTACACTTAGAAGGAGGTTACTGCCCAATAAATCTAATCCAGAT
Organism: Fraxinus baroniana; assembly: GCA_903798355.1. Classification (NCBI taxonomy): domain Eukaryota; kingdom Viridiplantae; phylum Streptophyta; class Magnoliopsida; order Lamiales; family Oleaceae; genus Fraxinus; species Fraxinus baroniana. The sequence continues at coordinate 12,049 of CAIGRO010213573.1, read as the reverse complement.
TTTTATATTTGACTGTTCAAGGTTCCAGGTGATGTTTGAAACTGTTCTATTTCTATACACCCTTATGTGTCTCTTCCTTTTCTTGAAGTTGTTTGCACGACTTTTTCATACTGCATTAAAGATATCTGAACTTGGTAAATTTGATTGCAGATATGTAATAATGCCTGAAATGCTTGAATTGGATGTAAATTGTCAATGAAAACGATGATGCGGTCTACCCTTTTTTTTTATAAGTGTATTCTCATGTCCCAGGTTATGGAATTAGAGCTGAAAAAAATGTTTGATACAGTGCAATCTATCCATGACGAGATGTCTTATCTACGTGAAAGGTGAGCTATTCAGTTCTAACTTTCAAACAAAATTTTGGCATATTTGGTAGGGGGGATTATATAGTTCTGAAGCTAAATCTTGTTGCCTATATTGTTCTATCCTCTTGTTCTGTATTGTGTACCTAACATGCATTTTAGGTTTTCACTTGATAACAACTGATGTAGAACCTTATTCCCCTCGTATGATTGATTCTTGTTCCAGGGAGGCAGAAATGCGGAAACTTAACAGGTCCACAAATAGTAAAATGGCGTGGTTGAGTTTTTTGTCGTTTTTTATTTGCTTGTCCGTGGCTGGCATGCAGGTATGGCATTTGAAGTCGTTCTTCGAAAAGAAGAAGCTTATTTAACGTTGTTCTAAATCGTCTTAGTGTTTTGTAGTCGTGAATTGGAATTACAAATGCACAAATTTGAATGGATTTTTCTAGAATTCTAAAAGTAGGAATCCGATTCCAAATATTCAGGGTTCACACTAGTGTTTTTCTGATTATTATACTAGTTCTTAGGGTCCGTTCGATAGGCAAAGGTGGAAAGGAATTCCAATTCCACGATAGTTGGAAAATAAAAATCCACCAAATTCAGAGAAATTCGTTTTCCATGAAAACAAAAGAAAATGCAGGTTAAAGTGGATGTACCTCAAAATTCAATTTTCATTTTCACGTTGCAATCAAACGATCAAAGTGGAATTCATTTTTCTCGAATGCGACATTTTTTATGAAATTCGTTGCAATCAAATATGACCTTAGTGTTTTGTAGTCGTGAATTGGAATTACAAATGCTCAAATTTGAATGGATTTTTCACGAATTCTAAAAGTAGGAATCCAATTCCAAATATTCAGATTCAGGGTTCGCACTAGTGTTTTTCTGATTATTATACAAGTTTAACTGGGAAAAGGAGAATTACGTTCTTATTCAATGTTGCACTGGACTTGCAATAAATATCAACTAGTGTTCCGAAGGTCGTTCGTGTGAAGATTGTTGAACAGATGACGAATATGGACTTGTTTCCTGAAAGGATTTGAGAATCATTTAAAAGAATTATAAATAACTACCACTTGTTACATTTTCAAATCAATTAATTTGTACCTTATTTTCAACCCTATCTGTGAAGAAAAACATGGAGGAAATAATTCCCTAGGTTTAATCATAGATGCCACAAACATAAATATGAATGCAGAATGAATACGTATAGAATCAACCTAAGTTGCTTCTATTCTGCCAAATATAACTACAGCAGTAACGTAATTAATTACGATTAATTTATAAAGTACAAGACATGTCCGAAATTATTTCTAGAAGTCAGCCAACTACAACAGATTACAACTCAAAGAAAACAAGATTGGATAATGAACATTTATAACGTTATTAAAGGCACTAATTGTCACTCACTTTGAGATCAAGAAACTGGGACTGTAGAAATAATAAGCACGCCCAAGATTAAATCCAAATGGCACGATAAAGCATTGGTCAAACGAGCAGTCTTGCAAACCTCAAACGACGGACTTCATTAACAATTGATCTTCATTCCGTATGCAATATTGGTAGATATGAAGCATCGTCTTTCATATTTGGTATACCTCATGCCGGAAAGATGCTCCAGTGATGATCGGATGGTAACATATCCTTTATCTTTTCGAGCCTCTTCAATATCTCCAAGAAAGAAGGTCTCAGATTCATATCTGCTGCCCAGCACCTCTCAGTTAACCTACACGTCCAACTCAATTGATTATCGGGATGTTAAGTATTCAAGTGACCATATTGTCTGCTAAAAACACATTTGCAGTAAAATTGGCGGTTGCACCAATGTGTTAAAAATGTATATGATTTAAGTTATTTTAAAGTCCAATTTACAGCTGAACATTGGCCACGGTTACACATGCACACCCTACAAGATATTATAGACCACTTACTCTCTCAAATCCGGTATGAAACCTTTTGCCCTAATACTTGGCCTGTGTCCCTCTGCCACATATCTAGCGGCTTCATATGGTTCGTAATGTGCCAGTGGCGGTTCACCTTCAAGCATCTGCATTAGTTTGCAGGTCTCTTTAGATTATATTCCAATCAATTATGGTTCCATTCTATTCTATTTCAGGACAAACAACAAAATTACCTCGTATAAGATCATTGCAAAAGAGAAAACATCGACTTTCTTATCATATTTTCGGTGCTTGAAGACTTCAGGAGCCATATACCGGTCTAATAGTTGCAAAAATATAGAATTAACTACCATTGTCAAATCCCAGTTTTATGGACAATTCACAAAATAGTTACTTACAGCTTCCAGTTTCACCAGTCATTTTGTACACATCATGAGAATTTTGCACCCTAATAAGCTTGCTTAATCCAAAGTCTCCAACTTTCAAATGGTCTGCACTCGAGTTGACAAGAAGAACATTCCTAAAAAAGTACCATACTCAGTTAGACAGCTATTGGGGAAAGATTTTCCCAAGAGTTCCCAATACAGAAGGAGAATGATGTACAAGCATTTGGATGAGACATGATGACATTGACAGATATGTAACAGTTATTTGACAACATATGCTCATGTCCTCCCGATTGTATTCAGAAAGCCAGCTAACCTTGGTTTTAGATCTCTGTGTATTATAACATTTGGCTCGCTGTGAAGACAAGCCATGCCCCTGTCAAAACATGATTTATGAAACTTAGCATACTACACAGTCTAAATTACTGCATAAATTAATTTATTTAAATATTAGAAAATCATCCCATATTCTTAAAGGAGGCTTGTTCGGTCATGACACCAATATACTTCAAGACATAAGAAATAAGAACCATCACCCAAAGCATACATCATATTAAATTTAACCAAATTACAAGGAAACTTATTCATAAAGCAACCCCCCCCCCAACACACACACACACACACACACACAACACACACATTTTTACTTGCCAAGATATGTAACATTATGGATTTTTATCCTGGATGCTGTTTATGGGCCGCTAAGCCAAATTATTTTATGCCACACCTTAGTTGTCCGAAGAAAAATTCAATCTCAATAAGCAAATGTATTTGGGGATAATAGACCTTCTCTCTAATAGTGTAAAACTAAACCATGTGCCTGGGGCAACAGATTTCATCAGTAATTTTGCATATGATTGAGATGCTGCTGAAGGACAACTAACATGATAAAAAGGTTTGGAAGTTCTGAGTAAACGGAAACAAGGACAATAAATTTGACGCCAATTTTACCTGGCAATATCTAATGCAAAACTGATCGCTGTTGATGGATTGAGTGCCCCCTTTTCCTTTAGGCATTGATGTAGATCCCCCTATATAGGATATAAGCGAAACACTTAGGACACGACTCTCCATTATCGGAAGTAAAAAAATTCTGCTTCAACATGGGAAACAGATTCACTTACACCCCTTAAATACTCTGTAATTAGCATTAAGGGCTTCTTTTCTGTGACCGCTCCAAGAAACTGGACTATATTTGGATGGCGAAGTTTAACTAGCAAATTCACCTCATGTCTGAAGTCGTGACTGCATAAAAAAGGAACATGATTTGAATATGGCTATGATTGGTTAGTGGAGTAGAACTCCTAAAAATTTACATTAAGTCTCAACTACTAATCGAGTTAAATGAAGATAAATCATCTCTTTTGAACCAGGACTAGAAAATATCGTAAAAATTAAAAAAATGACAATACATTCTATTCAAATCAACACAATCTATTAGTAATAATAATGAATAAGAAATAAGAAATGTAACATCATAACCATGCGACAACAATCTTAACCCAGTTATGAAACATACATCACCAATCTATCATCTGAGAGGTTTGGAAGAATTCGTTTGACAGCTACAGGTGTTCCCCTCCAACTAGCTTTTATTATCTCCCCAAAAGAGCCCTACCATCATCAGGAACTTTGCATAAAGATATAAATAATACTGACAAATCAACTTACCAAAGCCAAATAACAAACACCCATGAATAAATATTCGATATGTAAACAACAAAGAGCATTCCATAATAATCAGTAACATATCCAACACAAAAAATTAAATTAGAAAGAAGATGGCACTGTGCCTTAAAATTATAGTTTGGGAGATCATGCATTGCTCCCCACCTGCCACCCCTACCAAAATAAATAAATAAAAGAAAAACAACAAATCTTTTGAGAAATGATACAGGGTATTATTAATATAGAAGGAAGATGGTACTGTGCCATAAAATAGTGCAACCACAGAACACTGACATTATAGAAGAAGCAAAACATAACAGAGCGCAGGAAGGCAATTCTTGAGTACATTCCACTAATTATTAAATATACAAACAAACATATATCTGACTAAAATCCTCAAATCCAACTAGGTTAACCTACTTCTCAACAGTAAATGTAACTTCTTCAGATATATGTTCTACTTGGTTATGAATTGATGCAGACCATTATAGTGGAGAAAATAATGAGATGATTCTAACTTAAAATATAGACAGAAAATTTCAATATTTTGTATCATTAACAAACAGTATCAAATTACTTACCATCTACTGAACAGAACAGCGACTAGTAGACGAAAAAGGAGGTAATCAGTAATTTTTTAATACAGACCTTCCCTATGATTGTTGAGCTTGAGAAGTCCAGTTCACTGGGATCAATCTCCCAGTCACACTTATTTGGAAGAGGGGGTGGAACAGGCCTCGGTTCAAAATGGCTTCCATTCTGCCCCTGCAATACGTGCAATAAAATTAAGCTAATAGAAATGAAAAAAAGGAAGTTATGCATGAACTTCTATATATGAAGAGAATAGATGATGACGACAACTTAAAAAATTCAACTGACTTGTGCATGCCATGAATCTCATGACCACATTCAAACAGGCTTGAGTAGCTCAGGGTTGGCTTTTGAAGTGCTTGTTCAAGTTCAGATTGGAAAAAAAGAAATTAAGCATGAACTAGTTTCTAGGCTTCTATAGTTTCTCAGCATTACAGCTAGTAAATATAGGGCAACTCAGCCAAATTGCTTGAACTCAGCTCTCATTCAAGCTCAGCTTGAATAGTAATCAAGTCAAGGTTTAGCATTTTTAAACTTGTTATGCTCCCACTAGAGGGACGTAACAATCAGCTGGGCTCATTTTAAATTGATGACTTCCAAAGCATAACATCATGTCGATTTTTGTTATATACCTTTTATAAAAAGAAAAATCATGATTAGTCTGTTGCTATACTCAGATACCTAATTACATCCATTATGACTTCCCAATTACAGGCACCATTATGTGCAGTCAAACAGAAAAGAATTAGAAGTCACCTCATGAATTTGAACACTTGACCCCAACAATGAAAGGAAGTGGGAAAGATGACAACAAATACCAAACATACAATTAACCATTACAAAAGTCAGACCTTGAGACGTCAAGAAGAGTCCCTCCCCTAATTTTAGGTTCATTAGGTACAAAAATGAACTCCGTGAACTTTAGCACCTGAACTAAAGTGAACAAGCATCAAATGCAGTGATGATTGAAGAGAATTGAGAACAAGCATCAAATGCAGTGATGATTGAAGAGAATTGATGAACTATCTTGAAAAACCAGCAAAGCTATAGCTTGGAAAGCAAGAGACCCTGGAAGTTCGATGAGAGGAAGATTTAAATGTATGCATAGACTCGCTAACCCCATTAATCCTGACCTATTATTGTTCTTAGTAGCAGATGTTTTCACAGCATCAGGCCTATTATTTCTTATAATCTAATTCTGAAATTAGACATCTCAAGCAAACAAACAAGTAAAAGTTTTATTCAGTTATAGAACTAAGTCATGATTCCAAACTTCCAAAGAATGTAGAGAATGTAACTTGTCAAAATAACAGCCCCTCAACCCCATTCCCCTGACTAAGAAAGAAGTGAAGAAATCTTGAAGATGAGTAACAAATAAAACCACTGACATCACAAAAAATACAACCACCCGAAGAGTCATTTTTACCGAAGAAAAAATGCAAGAAAAAGAATGAGACTTACATAAGATAGCCCACCATATGACTTTAATAACTCAATCATTCCATGTCTTTTTGCTCCTTCAGCGTCAGCTAGAGGCTGTCATCACCAATACAAAGGCCAGAAAAAAAGGGGCAATGAGTAGAAACTAGAAAGAGACTTCATCACAAATTAAGGTTCACAACATAGAAAGATAAAAAAATGTAAACAGAAGTTAGTGCATGATCTCTTAGGTGTATATGGGGTGGAGAGTGGAGCACTGCAATGACACTGGGATTTATCTCCACTAGGAACTCTCTATTCACATCACATCCGCATAGAATAGAATAGAAGACTGATAATCCAAAAACTTGAGATCATAATATTGATAATTTGTAAGCCGAAACCCAAGCTTACCAAACAGAAGGTGGTACTCTAGTTTAAATATCTTACAAGAATTTTTTTTATCTTAATATTTATTGAAACTGTTATATGCATAATAATAATTGTATTACATTTGACTATTTGAAAGTAGTCTCTTACATATTTGGGATAATTTTTAAGTCAATTAAATGCATCTAAAATTACAATATGAAAAACCAATAGCAACTCGTTACAAAGCTAACATATAAATGAAGGCTATCTTTTAAATCCAAAAGTTTCTATCACAATAATATCAATTTCATATCTGCACAAGTTGATATCAAGAAATCTTCCAAATTGTTTTTTTCTCCGGGTCCTAGGAGCTTCTCTTTAGGTACTTTCTTTTTAAAAAAATATTTAGGAGTTTATTTTTTATTTTTTTATTTTTATTTAACTTAACACATAATACTAATTCATTGCCGGAGCGAAGGATGAAAGCAATAAGGTCCAGACTGAACTTTGCTATTACCATTGTGGGTATAATGAAAGATGTCCAAGGCCAAGTTATTATTAGGATGTGTTTGATTGTAAACATGGAACTTGAAAGTTCTAAGCAATTGAATTGCCTAGGACTTAGTTGTGTGGAAATTATTAATTAAATATATTTTATTGTTTAATTTTTAACCTAGAAAATGTTATATTTATCCATCTTTTATTGATTGGTAAATGAGAGAGAGAGTGAATTGCCTAGAAAATAAAAATATACCCATTTCCTTGTTTTTAGGGAAATATGGACACGTGACCAATTTTTAGAAAATATTTTTCATGAAAAAAATGTCAATTAAATACCTCAAAAGCAGGAACTTTGGTAGGAAAATGACATTTTGTATGGGAAATAAAGTCATTCAAACACACCATAATTTCTTTTTCAGCTTTTCTATTGAACTTATAAATTTAAACCTGGCTTTTTACCTATTAATGTACCCATCTGATTTGTGCTCAAAAGCAAGGGGGTTGAGCTATGTGACCTGAGGCAACGTAATTGGAAATCCAGTTACTACACTATTTATCAGAGAGGACCAAAGCACACCACCCTCAATCATTGGATCATTGCCCGTTATGGAAACCATTATGTATTCAGTTTTGACAATGTCATTTGAGTTTTGGTCGTGAGGCTTTAAGGACAATGCTTAGTTGAGGTAAATACATCGTCACTTAGGTCAATATTGTACTTCTTTATTGTTCTGTGACCCAGAACTAGTACCTTAGAATACCATAGCCATATAAGGACAAGGTTCAGGCTAGGAAAGGCTTATGGTAGATTAGGCACAATATAGATATTAATGTTCAACAGTCAAATTACTTCCTCTTTCATCAGCACCATAATTCCTATAATAACCAACTCATAAATTTGGGCATCCTAACAAAAGAAACTACAAATAAGGATTTTGAGACCTCATCTAAGTTATATGTTAATGTAGTACAATATGGTCAATCATAATTGACCCTACCCCCTACTGAATGGGACTGTCGGTGTATAGCATGCACACGTGCATGATTGTGGGCCAGTGGCACATCACACAGGCAGCCCAGAGGTGCTTATTACCTTTGGCAGAACATGCACTCCTGGATATTTAAAGACAAAGTATCCACACCAGCATTATAGAAACTCCAATTTAACACTTCAAGAACCTTTTAATAACTCGGGCTCATGCACAAAGAACATCCCAAACTCACTTTCAGTCACATCCTAGTTCTGTTAACAAATGTTAACGAATGTGAAAAATTATAGGAAACCATGCCATCACGCATAATTCACCAAATGGGGATACATACACAAGAGATGGAGACACAAAAATATCAATGTAATCAATTCACATGAATTCCTCAAAATTGCCTATAGGATAATAAGCAGAAAATTCACAAAAAATTCAGAACCGCATTTCAGATGGAAAATGTACTCATTAAGTCCACGCACATGCATACGCATATACACACGCACACAATTACAATTGTACAAACTAAGAATAGCAGAACTCCAGGACAAAAAAAAATAAAAATGGAGAGAGAGAGAGAGAGAGAGAGAGAGAAAGCCGCGTCTGAATGAGAATGAGTGCTAAATAATTTACAGTTAAAATCCAACCTATCAAATTATGCACACAATGTAATTTAATCATCACTTATATAGCCATAAATCAACATTTATACACGTGTAAGTATATAATATATCTATATATCTAAATGATGAAGTAATTACGGTGTTTTTCCAGCGATCTTGAGCGTTGACGTCAGCATCATACTCAAGGAGGCAGTTGGCGACATCGATCCAGCCGTGGAGCGCCGCCACATGAAGCGGAGTGCGGCTGTCATAGTCTCTGGCTTGTACCAGAGATCGATCCTCCTCAAGGAGCTTTCTCACTGCCGCGGCATCATTCTGGTGCGCGTGCCACAGGATTAGAGAAGTCCGACTCACCCGCGCCTTCTCCTTCTTCTTCTCCTTATCCGCCGCGGATGGCGGATTTCCTTCCCCTCCAGCACCGCTCAACGCCGATTTCCCTGAGCTACCCCCGCTGCCGCTCATTGAATGGATTATTCGGATCCGAATTTCTAAATGTCTCTCTGGCAGTTTGCTTTGACACTCGCGCGTGTTTTAGCAACTGAAAAACAGTGAATATTTACGTGTAAACAATGGAAACGCNGCGGATGGCGGATTTCCTTCCCCTCCAGCACCGCTCAACGCCGATTTCCCTGAGCTACCCCCGCTGCCGCTCATTGAATGGATTATTCGGATCCGAATTTCTAAATGTCTCTCTGGCAGTTTGCTTTGACACTCGCGCGTGTTTTAGCAACTGAAAAACAGTGAATATTTACGTGTAAACAATGGAAACGCAAAAATTAAATAATTAAAATATATTTTGCATTTTTCCGTTTGGTGCACATTATTTTTAAAATAATGCATTTTTTTTGTTGATGTGATAGAAAATATATGGTTTAAAAGAATGAAAAGTTATGATGTGATGGAAAATATTGAAAAATGTGTGGTTGAAAACGAGTAGAAGAATGAGAATGAAAAAAAAATGTGGTCCAAACATTGGCTTATTATCTAATTATAGACAACTTTTCAAAAATATACACAAAGCATAGGATTTATAGAGTCTGTTTGATAGAAATTAAAATTGGATTAAAATTGAAAAATTAGTCGTTATTGTTAACTATTATTAGACGGGTGAGACCCATTAACGGTCATATTTTCAATTTTAATTGGATTTTAATTGTTACCAAACAGGCTCATAGTATGTTTGATAATGATTATAAGTTGTGAAATGTTAATAATAAACCCCTATTTGATGTCTACTATTTAAAAAAAATTGAATAGTATATTTAAGAGAACCCGTAATTAAAAAGTACGAAATTTTTTGAATTTACGTACAAAATATTTTAAAACAATGAGCACCACCAAACAGGGCTTACGGATCCTACAAAATGTTCCGATGTCAAGCTAATAAAACCAAGAACTTTCATTTTTTTTTCTATTTTAAACATACTATTTTATAATCGATTAAAGTTTTGATAAACGGATACGTTAAGTTCAATTATTATTTCCCAAGTACTAACTGATCAACTGAATGGATTCAAACATTGAATACTTGGCGTAGTCTACAATCAATAAGACCAATTCAATTGCATGTCTAGTACAACATTTATAAGCTTCACTTAAATAAGACTAAACAATTTAATTTATAATGATTCCTTCTGCTGCTAGAAAACAACGTTAGACTAAAATACCAAGAGGCTGTTTGGTAGAGATTGAAATCGGATTAAAATTGAAAAATTAGTCGTTATTGTTGACTTTTATTAGACGAGTGTGACCAAATAACGACTATATTTTCAATTTTAATTGGATTTTGAGCTCTACCAAACACGCTCCAAATGAAAGTAGATCAATTAAATACTATTTATCTTTAGAGAAACCACGTAGAAGAGTTATATATATATTTAGCACATGTTTGGTACACATTAAAATTTTATTCTCATTCTTCTACTCATTTCAACCACACATCTTTCAATAAAATAATATTTTTCATCACATCAATAACTTTTCTTTCTTTTTAAACCACACATTCTCCATCAATCTACTATTCCAGAATACATTCTTCCAAAATAATGTGACCACATTATTTTGAAAAAGTTATTGATGTGATGAAAAATATTATTTTTCACATGTTTGGTACACATTAAAATTTTATTCTCATTCTTCTACTCATTTCAACCACACATTCTTCAATAAAATAATATTTTTCATCACATCAATAACTTTTCTTTCTTTTTAAACCACACATTCTCCATCAATCTACTATTCCAGAATACATTCTTCCAAAATAATGTGACCACATTATTTTGAAAAAGTTATTGATGTGATGAAAAATATTATTTTATTGAAGAATGTGTGATTGAAAATGAATAGAAGAATGAAAATGAAAATTTTAATGTGCACCAAATGGGAGCTTAATGTTATGCAATATATTTGGTCTTACCCTATTATCACGGACAAGTTGTATCTCTCAATAGGGCAATACCCCTTGTACCGAGCACCAAGGTGGCGCCTGGTGATTGGTGGGGGCTGACAACCTATCACCAAGCGCCAACTCAACGCCCGGTACGTATCGGCCGGGTACAAGAAGGGTGGCTCCTCTCAATATCCATAGTCAATCTATTGCTGAGGTGGTGCCAATTTACCAAGTCTTTTCCTTGATGAATTATCATGTGAATCCTTCACGAAAAAGCCAAAAATTGGCTTCGCTTCTTTAACAAGATTCAAGAAGGGAGATTGATCTCGCTGAAGTGGTCCAACAAATTTTAGTGGCTAGGAAAAGAGGATCCCATATTGTGAGCATAAATATCAAAGTCAACTGTACAATTTTGCTGCCTTCATATTTGTGTAACAAGAATGTTCAATTTTATCAGAACTTACAAATCCCAATTGCTGCATTTTTTTTTATGTAAAATAATTTGGACTCGATGGATATAGCGGACGGACTTGATGAATTTGTGTTTAGTATGTTGAAATTGAATATGAATAAAATAAAACTAAAAAATAACATAAATATCTAATTGAACACACAAAACGCAGTACCGTGTCCAATTAAGACAACCAAATATGCCCTAGCAATAATGTTTCGCATATCAAAGGGCCAACATTTCTCTAGGGTTCAAATCATATCGGTTGGATTCGATTCACGTCTTTAGTAGGGGTGTAAGCGGTCCAGTTTTACCGATTTTTGACAAATTTTCAAACCAAACCGTTTAAACCGGTTTGAGAAAAACTCAAACCTAAACCAAACCATTTTGAACGGTTTGAAAAAAATTCAAACGCAAACCTAACGGTTTGGTCCGATTTTAAACCGCCGATTTCGCCTTT
>CAIGRO010213572.1:0-13477 GCA_903798355.1 Fraxinus baroniana | reverse complement strand
CCCAGGACGCTTGAGCGCTGCGTCTCGGGCCAAAAATTTTCAAAGTTGTTCCAAAGCAAATTTTCTCAATTCCGAACTCTTCTTCAAGTCCAATATCAATTTCCAACTCCCAATGGACTTCCAAAATAGAACTTCAACTTGATATAGGATTCCAATAATATTCCAAATTTAAATTCTTCATGATGTGCACTTCAATTAGAATTCTTCAATATTTAAAATATTTCAACAAAAGAATTCGGGTCACACCCAAATTCTAACAAAAATTATCGTGCTTCACATGCCTTTTTTATACTAAATAAGAAGAAGATAAGGCTTCTGCAGTCTTCTCTAGTGATGAATATATATATTAACTTATGATTGCTTAAAAAAATAATTAGAAGTTTCATTCATCATTTCCAATTAAGTTATCTTGTTTTTGCTCACTTGATGGATGTGCATTGTTTTTTTGTCTTCCTTTGTTCTTCATGAAAAAGGGAGCTGTTATTGGAAATGTGAAAGTTCTATTTGTTAAGGTCAACAAGTTATTAAATACTATTACACCAAGAAATCAAAGAAAACCCAAAGGTCATACACAATATCTCAGATTTACAATCAGAATATAAAAAAGAAAAAAGAATAGATTATTAGCTTCAGGATATCATCGATTTTCGACTCAAAACACATTGTATCCTTCTGTACAAATCAAAAGAACCAACCTTAAACTCTCAAAGACCAGTCGAAGCTACTTCTATGAACCAAAAGTTCCCAAACTTGAAATCAATACTCTTTTCACCGATCGAATCACAAAGAATCAGAACCACAAAGGAACTGAAAAGATTAAAACAATCAGAATTTAAAGATCAACATAGAGAAGATGAAAACAAGGAAAAAACCACAAAGAGAATTTTAGAGCCCAAAAGAAAATCAAACGGCGTAAAAATTAATTAGGGCAAACCATATATATATAACTAAACAATCACCGTAGATCTCAGATGAAATCAACGGTTTAGAGCAGCTAGCGATTTCAAACACCCAAGGTGACTAGAGTTGCTCTGTTAAAGTATGAGATATGCCTTATATTGGGTTTGGACAATTGGGATTCTTCATTGAATTATCAAGCAACGGAAATATAATACCGACATTGGGCTTATCCCAGTTTATCATCACAGCCCAAATTGCTTAGATTTTTGGCATCACAACTCAAACAATCTCCACCTTGATGCCAATGAACAACAAAATAAAATAGTGAATAATTATCATAGCCAACCGATGTTTCTCTTGACTCCAGTAATCATTAACGTCAAGTGGATGTATATACCTACAATGTAACTTGGTCTCAATTTCCAACATTTTAAAACAAGATTTGAACTTGTTAAAAGGAAGTACCTTGGTTCCCATATCAGCAGGGTTGAATTGAGTTGGAATTTTCTCAAGCAATATAGATTCTTTTTGAATTATTTCTCTTATAAAATGCATTCTAACATCTATATGTTTAGTCATTCATGAAATATAGGATTTTTGCATAAATGAATGGCACTTTGAATGTCTGAGTAAACAACTACAGGGTGGGAAAGCACATTCAATTCACATAACAAACCTTTATGCCATAAAGACTCTTTTATGGCTTCAGTTATAGCCACATATTCTGCTTCTGTAGTAGATCAATAGACTGTAATTGTGATTTCTAACTTATACAACATAAAGTAAACATATAAGAGATTGTCAATTTTCTATTATCTCTAAGCAACAACATCCTTATAGGGATTAAAGCACAAACGTCTTTGTGAAGAGTTCTCTATGTGCATGAGCATGATGGGAGAACTTAAATTCTTCCTCGATCTCCAAATTAAGCAAACTTGTGATGGTTTTTCATTAATCAAATGAAGTACATTTTGGATATGCTCAAGAAATTCGACATGGATGATTTGAAGCCAATAAATACCCCTATGAGCTCATCCATAAAATTGGACAAGGACGATCAAAGTATGTCTGTTGATATAACAAAATATCGAGGTATGATCGAATCTCTTCTTTATTTAACCGCAAGTACACCCGATATTTTAGTGCATGTCTATGTGCTAGATTTCAATTAAATCCTAAAGAATTATATCTTAAGGCCGTAAAACGAATCTTTAGATCTTAGTGACACTAGAACTTTAGGGCTTTTGTATCCTAAGGGCACTTACGTTCAAGGGCGGACCCACATGGGGTCATGTGGGGTCAAATGACCCCACAATCTTATTATTTCTTTTTTTTGATTATTTTTTTTAACCTTACACTTACCCCTTTTGACCCTCCAACACAGTAGCCCAATTGAAAACCCTCCAGGCTCCAACCCAGTAGCCCATTTGCTTAGGGCCCAAACCTACTTTGATATTTAGACAAAATTAAACCCAATTCCCAAACCCTATACCTAATACTTGTGCACGGTTTCTACTTTCTTCATTTCAGATTCTTTTGCAATTTGAAATCGCCCGAGTCCTTGACCGAAATTGTTAACCGCCGAAGTGTTCAATTTATTTCACCGAACTGCTGAAGTCCGCCTTGTAACTTGTTTTTCTTCAATCAGTCCGCCCTTGCATCCGTCGAAGTCTGCCATTCTCCCTTTTAGGTGTGTTATCAAATTTACTCGAATTGCTTTTTCTATTTATTCTGAGTATATGGACATTGGACCGTGGAGTGTCAAGTGTGGGTTATACTACTTTCTTGTTCCTTTCTTGCATTTTTATTGATACTATCATGATGCATTTTCTGTTTATATGTATATAATTTATAAATGTTGAATTTTTAGCCCAAGTCAATGGAAATTAAAGAGGAAAAGGATTCTTGGGCAATGATTTGGCATTTGGAGGAGAAAATTAATTTAGCCAATGTGGTATTAAACAAAGTAAGAAACCGATGATGAATGATTAGGTTAATTGGTTAACAGGTTAAGCATGTAAGTTTTTGGAAAATTATTAGATTTCTCCAAGTCAAAGGGGTCTTGTTACTTTAGTTGCTAATTTTTGTTAATAGGAAATTGGGAATTTTAGCTATATGTGTAAGCACAACTACAGAGATCAATGGTTAAGTGATAGTTNACGCGTAGGTTACAATTGTAATAGCGTATTGACTTATTTTTGTTAATGATATATATTTCTAAATATTTTTGAATTTTCATTTTTGACCCCACAAGACAAATGGTCTAGGTCTGCCCCTACTTATATTGATCTACTTAGCTATTTGGATGCCGATTGAGCCAGATGCACAATTGATCGTAAAAGTACTAGTGAAACATGTCATTTTCTAGGCTTTGCACTGGTATCATGGTTTAGCAAGAAACAAAACTTCTTTGCATTATCTACCTTTGAATCTGAATATATTTCGACTGTAAGTTGTTGTGCATAAGATTTATGGATAAAACAAACTCTTAATGATTACCATTTATCCTTTGATCATACCCCCGTTATATGTGATAACACTAGTGCTATTAACTTATCTAAAAAACCTATTTTGCACTCTAGGATGAAACATATTGAAACTCGACATACTTCCTAAGAGACCATTCTCAAAAAGGTGATATTGAGCTAGAATTTGTAAACACAGAAAATCAATTGACCGATATCTTCACAAAACTTCTAGCTCTTAATCGATTCTCACACCTTAGAAGAGGTTTAGGTATAATTGATTAATTTGAAGTACATGATTGAAATTACATGCTCTTATATATTTTTATTTTTCACCTTAATTTGTGTACATCATTTTTTTTAAGAAAAAAATCATCCGGACGAGGAATCGGACGTCCAGATTAAACCAGATTGTCTGGACCAACGTCCAATTTAGCAGAAAAATATTTTGCCAAATCGGACGTCTGAATCGCTGAACCGGACATCGGATTCAGCATCTGGGGTTGTTTTTAAAAATGCATAATAGCCCCTTTCTCTCCCATTTTCTCCATTCTTCTCCACTTCTCTCTTCCTAAATCTCTTCTCCATCACGTAAACCTTTGCCTCAAATCATCAATTACCCTTTAAATTCAAAAACTCATTACTTTTACATCCCTATTCCTAAATAAATTTTTACTTTCATCTACTATACTCCATTTTCACTTCAAAATCTTGAACCCTAGGTTCTTCTCCCTCATTCTCGATTTTCAACCATGGCAAGCTCTTGATTGACAGAAAAATGCTCAAAAGTACAGTGAGGAGCACTTCTCCTTCTTCATCCGATGTAGAGTTTGATTTGGAACCCGAGGTGCTGGCCAACACATTTGAAAAATCACCCATTTTGATAGGTAAAAATGTTGATTTTGCGAATTTGACAATTGAAGCGCCCGCATTTCATATCGATGAAATTTTTAAAAATATTGGATGGATTTCAATTGCAACATTAGACGAGCATGCATACCCACGACTCATGCAAGAATTTTACAAAAATATGCCGATTTCACGTTCCAATGACTTTTCATGTTTAGTTAAAAATAAACATGTTATAAATAAAGCACTCATTCGTGACATTTTGAAACTTGAAGTGTGTGAAACACAAGTTTTTCTACACAAGACACATCCCACGTTCAACTGCTATGACCCTACTGAGGCTTGTCGTCCAGTCACTGATTTTTTTTTTTTGAAATTATCACCAAAGTGAGTGTACATCAATTGTCTCTTCTATGCAAGATTTTACAAAACATAATTGCAAATATTATCCTACCCCGAAAGGGACATCGGGATGAAGTGAGTTCATTTGATATCTCTCTTCTCGTTTACTTTCTTGTCGATAGGAAACTTGATTTCCCAACCATTGTATTAGGACTTATGGAGCTTGTCCATTCGTCAAGAATTGTTAAAGCTTTACCATATGTCATGCTTCTCATAAAGATTTTCAAATACTTTCACGTCTCATTAGATGATGAACATTTGTTCGACTTAAACCCACCGACATTATCAACATCAAAACATTTAAACGCATGAAAATCACTAAAGAACATGATCAGTGGGTGGCCATACCAAGGGATTCGACCCCACCTTGGGTCCATCGACTCTATCCTTTAAGGGTGATGACGAAGGTGACGACGATGACGTACCAAAAGCCCATGTTCCTCATCATGAAATTCTAGAGTCCAGTATCCCTCATTCCTCGGGTAGTGGCTTCACGTTCACCGACGATCAATCGACTTTTTGAATGGCCACATTGACTCTCTCACATCCGCGGTTGATTGTTTTGGTGGAATGCTCCATCGTGTACTAGCTCAATAGGAAGCCATTTAAGCTCAACAGACGACAATGCAGGCTCAACAGAATGCCTTCTACACCCACTTCTATGCCCAGTTTCCTCCACCACATCGTCCGAAGTCCTAGTCATAGTTTGATCTTACTTTATCATAGATTTTATCTTTATTTGCTTTACTACGGGTGTTTTCTCATATTTCGCTTCATGTTAACATTTTCTATTTGCTACATGTTGAATATTTCATTATGAATTTTCTTTGTCATAATACTATTTCCCTTTGAGATTTCTTTGACTTATGTTTTGCTTTGACTTCTCATGTATATTTCCCTAATTCATGTTTTTTTTTTTGTTTATGCCAAAAGGAGGAAAACATATGAACAATGATATGTATGCTTAATATGTATAAGAATGGGGAGCGCTTGATCTAAGTATAGAGGGAAGAGTATTGTAAATGTATGAATCATATGAGATAAAGTATTCTTCTTATTGTAAATCATCTATAGCTTGTCATAATCAAAAATGAGAAAATTGTTGACCTATGGTCGATCTTATGTTTTGATTATAACGAACAAAGTATATTTGTCTTCATTGTTATATGTTGTGAACTTAATCAAATTGGAGACAAAATGTCGATCTAGAAAGCTTAAGATGAAAAATCGATCTTTCACAATCGAGCACTCACACCAAAACAAATGGAGACAAATTTTGCGACATTTCAAAATCGAGCAACAAATCGATCACTCGAGCAAAATCAATCGCAGATATTGGAACTAGATGTTTTAGCTCATTTGTAAAGGTAAAACACTTTAATTCTTAGCAGTGACACGTTGAAAGCTCAAGTGAAGGATTTTGATGCACAAGAAATATTCATTTCGTAAAACCTTTTTGCATGAAAAATATTTTCTTTTAAGGTAAGAACTATGATTTAATTTTCGATCGTACTAAGCATTATTTAACTTGAAGTATCAAGCAAATATGTCGGCAAAAAAATTACAAAGTTTTAAACAAAACAAAAAAAAATGGACTGAAATGTTTCTAGCCAACTGGACATCCGGATGACAAACCGGACGTCTGGTTCGCCGCAACGGTCAAAAATCCGACCGTTCTAACTGATTTCCAATGGCTACTTTTTGGGTCATCTGGTTAGGCAGAAAAGCTGGCGTTTCTCACTTTTATAGATACCAACTCATTTGTTTTCATTAAAAAAGAACCGAGAGCATTAAAGTGTGTCTCTTGAGCAAAATAGTATTGATTTCTCATTCTATTTATTAATCAAATAATTTTTTTGTTTAGAAACTTTTGATTAAATCAATTCTTGAATTGAACAAAATAGCATTGATTCTCATCCCATTTATTATTATCAAATCATTTTGTTTTGAAAAACTTTTGATTAAATCAATTCCTGAAAATCATTCAACACATCAAAGTTTTTTCTAAGCCCAACACTTGAGCTTCACTCATTGCTATCTATAAAAGTGTTAACCTATTTCTCTCTTCGTACTTAATTTTGATCATATCATTTATTAAGAGAGAAATTTTAATTTGTAAATTCAATTCTCTTTAAACTGGTGGGTCGTGTTGATGTCCCGTAAAGCTCAACATTGTGAAAAAGATCGATGCTCCTTACTTATAAGTCACCAAAAGCTTTGTAAATGGTTGGATTGTACTACAAGTCAATCAACATTGTGAAATTGGCATTGCTTGTATCAGAGAGCTTGATAATAGAGGACGTAGATCATTGAGTCGGATTGAACCTCCATAATTATATCGTTTGCATTCTTTATCCTTCTTTACTTACTGCCTTCATATTCGTGCTTGCTATTTGAATCAATCTATCTAGTTATCACGTGCTTGATTTTATGTTAATTTCTCGAAAAATTTAAAAAATCAATTCACCCCCATCTTGGTTAGCTATTCTTGAGCTATCGGAACGAAATTCCAACGATATTAAGCTAATCTCAAACTCCACCCAAGTGCTTAATTTTTGCTGATTTGTACTAGTAGATTCTATAGAACCTTTGCCCCTTCATTATAATTGGAACAACTAATTTATCTTTATTCTATAACTTATAGCGATCCCATTTGTTGTGGCATTTTTTCTTGCAATAATTGCTAATTTTATTGCTGTAATTAGACTTCAATCTGTCCCTCTCATAACCGCCGAAAAATTCTCATGAACAACAAGGCACTTTGCTTGAGTCTTAGATCCAACAAGCTGCTTCGTCTTCTCATTTAAAAATAGAGCATCATATACTTTATTAATTTTGAGTGTCACAACTATACAAAATGGTGTATTTGAACGTCATATATGAAGCAGATAGTGAACACAATAAAATCAACCCTAAATGTTCTTTACTTAACATCAGTGGTCTCCAAATCAGTGACAATTTTCTTAAAGAGATTTAGGTGATCTTCTATAGACCCGCTTTTTGTCATATGATGAGAATACAAACGCTGCTTCAAATGCAATTTACTGGTTTGAATTTTTGTCATCAATAATTCCTCTAAATTCAACCATGACGCAATGCGGTTTTTTCCTTTAAAATGTCGTGGATAATTTGATTCGAAAAGATGGAGATAAATTTGATATAGAGCCTTTTGATCTTTACATTGTTTCTACTCCAACATCCAAGTTATGGGCATATTATGAAACCCAAAAAAAGAATAATCCAAGTCCATCTGAGCGATTACTGCTCACATCTTTACATATCATAATGAAAATCTAATGTTGCGATCAAAAAGTGAAATATCGAAAGAATCATCAAAGCCTCGCTTTGATACCAGTTTGTCAAAAAACTCAAATGAGAATATGGCAATATGAAAAAATAATAATAATAATAACACAAGAATTATGTGAAAACTCAACTAGGAAAAAAAAATCACGGATAGAGAATGAGAATTTACTAATAACAAATATCGATGATTAAAAATTGTGTAGGATAATTTTTCCATGAGGTTTACTCCTCATATATATAATGCAAGGAAGAGACTAACACAAAGTGGAGTCATAATATAATAGACAACCAATAACGAAGTGTTTGAGATTGAATAAAAGAGATTTTTTTTTTTTTTTTTTGTCAAAATTGCAAAATCCAATTGCACCAGATAACACGACCACTTGAGCGGCACTCTCGCGGTTTTCAACAAGCAGCCATCAAGCGATTTTCAACACGAATCTCCTCCTTGCTTACGTCTTCGATTTCTTCAAGACATTTTCAACCACCAATTCTCAATGGAACTTCCAAATAGAATTTGGGTCACAATCAAACTATAATAAAAAATCAAACTATAATAAAAAAAATAAAAAAATTTTTGGGTCCCAATCAAACTATAATAAAAAAATAAAAATAAATTACAATTGTCAAAAATACTTTCGGTCAAATGGGTTTCTATTTCTTTAATTAAATTTGGTTTCTCATTTGGACTAAACAAAGTTGGACTTTCCCTTTTTTTTTTTTCTTTTTTTTTTTTCTGAGCAAAATTTCTTTATTTCTGACTTTTTGGGACGGAAATTTGAAACTAAAATCTTTATTCAGAAATGCGAATTAACCAAACAAAAAACATGTTCTCAATTAATCACACGTCGGCTTCTACATTTCTAGAGGACGCGATTCTTTTGTTTTGACTCGAAAAAATTGCACAAACATTGTTAACAATTTTCAGGATATTTTACATGTATATGGGATTAATTATAAATTCAAAAAAAAAAAAAAAAACCATTTATACAACTATATTTGGGGGTAGAATTGAGCATTGGCTGACACAAGGGGTGGCATGAGATGACCCCCCACTTTTGTACAATATTTTTTTTTTTCGGTCATTATGGAATGTCAACGAAATCAAAATATTGCATTTTTAATATCATTTTGAAGTGCTAACGATCTAGCTTTCAAAATAGTTAAATGTTCGTTAAACGTACTTCTTAAAAAGAAGAGTCAAATCCGTCTTTTCTTAAAAAAATTTCAATTATTTCATTAATATTTATTATTTTTATTGGACAAAATTCTCTATATAATTAATATCATCTTATTTGAAAATCTTACATGAGATATGACATCAAAAATTTTCGAAATTTTACATTCGAAAAGCACATACCATACATAAAATTTTGGTTGCAATTTTATATGAAATATGACTTTTTTCGAATATAAAATTTCTTACAATTTTTTTACAAATTTAATTGCGCTCTCAAACTTAAAATGTTTGCGCCCGTACTAGATTTGAGTCTCACTTGATAGGTTTCAATTTATTGAAAAGTGGACAAAATCAATTTTTATTGGAATTCTTGAAAATGAAACATTAGTTTGAGTAAAAGGGTACCATACGTGATCGAATACGTGTTTGCTCCTGTTATTTTATATTTCAAAAATAAATTATAAAGCCGCCTACCAATATTTACAATGTTTCAAACAAAATATCAATTTAGGTTTTCGGGGTGTGGTGTGGTGGGTGTCCTTCAAAGAACCTTCCACAACATCAATCTTTTATTTGATTTTGAAGACTGAAAGGCAGCAACTACAACTATAAATACTCATCAAACACTTGAACAACGTTGTGCTCAAATACCTCTTCAGACATTCCAACAATTCTTATCCACTAACCTAAAATTCCTCCATTGTTTCCTTGAAATTTTCGACTGAAAATATGGTGTTCTTGTCCAAGATTATAACGAACAACGGACATGGTGAAAACTCTTTCTTATTTTGATGGTTGGAAGGCATATGACAATGATCCCTTCCATCCCACGAAAAGTTCAAATGGGATTTGCAGAAAATCAGGTACAACATGTTTGATACATAGCATTGAACAATATTGTTTGATCCTGTCCAGTTCTGTATAATCAAACCTCAATTAATATCTCTTCTGATTTATGCAGCTTTGCTTTGATTTAATCCAAGAATGGGTTGAGAACAACCCAATAGCTTCCATTTGTACACCTCAAGGATCAAATGGATTCAAGGATATAGCAAAAGAGTCACATAAAGGGGGAAGAGTGGGTTCAAATAACGAACTTCGCTGTGCATTCAACTATTTTCAGTGCACACGATTCTGATTGTTTATAGACCGGCCATTGGGACGCTGCACTCGGGTTCTGGAAACTTGGTTAGATTCACTTCGCATATGGTGTCCTTGTGATCTCCACTAACAGTGAGCTTGTAGTGTTCATTGCTATCTGTTACGCCCGTGACTGAGTAAGTCACGTTTCTAGTTATTGGGTTACTGAATTCAAACTTCAAAGTCTCACTCGCACCTAAACAAAATATAGAGATACGTCAGATGTTTGTTTATTTAATGCCACAAATGCCGTCACCTAAACTACTATTAAATATCACTGGTGCTAAACAAAATGATCTGCGATGTTGTGGCTAAGTTTGGTCTCAAACTTGAAGCGACAGGGATAGCAATACACATCGCCTTTCGACATCGAACACTTCTGGCGCATGACAATGAGCGACAGTGACAAAGCCAAGATGCAGAAAGCAAGAGCAACATCCTTGAAGCCATTTGATCCTTGAGATGTACAAATGGAAGCTTCTGGGTTGTTCTCAACCCATTCTTGGATTAAATCAAAGCAAAGCTGCATAAAATCAGAAGATTAATTTGGGTTTAACCGTACTGGACGAGATTAAACGGTATTTTCAATACTATGTACCAGACATATTTGTACTTGATTTTCTGCGAGTCCCATTTGAATGACTCCATGAGTATTCTTTGTGGGATGAAAGGGATCACTGTCATATGCTTTCCAACCATCAAAATAAGAAGATTTTTCGCAATGTCCATTGTTGGTTGCAATCGTGGACAAGAACTCCATATTTTCAGTCAAAAAATTTCAAGGGAACAAACTGAACAATAAACAATCGAGGAATTGTAGAAATGTCTGAAGAGGTTTTGAGTACAACGTTGTTCAAGTGTTTGATGTGTATTTATAGTTGTAGTTACTATTGCGGAAGGTTCTTTGGCCCCGCCCACACCCACATCCCGAAAACCTAAATTAGAATTATGTTTGAAAAATTGTAAATAGTATATGCGGATTTGTACTTAATTTTAGCTTGAAACAAAATTCATGGAGAAGAACCCAATACCATTCGAGGCATTGTTCGAAAATGCCCTATTGATGGACAGGTCTGGGTCCGGGGAGGCAGTTACGAAGAGGTTAGAAGGGGTGCTAAGCATTGCAGAGGAGGATAACAAGGCGAGGGACGTGAAGTTAATAATGGCGAAAAGTGCAATTCTTGCAGAAGAATGTGGAGGAGGCATTGAGGAGCTTGTTAGGGAGGATCCTTAAAGATTTCATTCAGACTCTATTTTCGTAAAGGGATGATTTATAGTTAATTTGTTGGATAGGAATGAAGAGGCCAGCGAGCAGTCTCAAAGTATCGTAAGCTTTAACCCAAGAAATTTGAAGTAGAAGGGTATTTGAGAAATCCACCGTCGAGGATGAAGCTTTTCGGAACTGATGAGGGGAACTCAATTAGATTTCAGGCACTTTTTTTTTTTCTTTTGATGAGAACAAGAATCTGTTTCTTGCTTTATCCAAATTAATTATGCAAAACAACACTCACAGTTCAGGTCGGCTTCTCAAACTGGGTTCAGATTTTTTGAGTAATAATGTCAATCATGACTTTCACCCTTGGAAATATTGTTACATTTATATAAATGGTACCAGTCTTTTATGTGATCATGTGAATTTTGTTTTCTTACTTGAATATGTCGATTCAAACAATATCTAGAAAAGGTTAGAACAATTAGGTAATAGTATTCTCCAGGGGATATATGCTAAAGTAGGTACTGAAAGTTTGAAAAGCAATGCAGGGCTATTTTGCTGGATGGACTTGAGGGGACTCCTTAAAGAACCAACATTTGAAGTCCAAATGGAGTTATGGCATTTAATTATCAATGAAGTCGAGCTTAATGTCTCACCAGGCACGCCAGCCAGGTTGGTTCAGGGTGTGCTTTGTGAGCATGGACGATGAAACCTTGAGAATTGCACCGGGCATGCCTCGTTCAATTGCTCAAAGCCAGGTTGGTTCAGGGTGTGTTTTGTGAACATGGACGATGAAACCTTGAGAATTGCACTCAGTAGGATCCTCAAATTGGTGATTCAGAAAACCGAACTAGATCAGCCAACAAGAAGAAAACAACACAAGAGAAGCAAACAAAAAATCAGCTCAGCTCATCGTTTTATACATTGGATGAACTCATGACGACTCCACGAATGTTGTTGTCTCCTCACTCTATGACTTCACCAAATAAGCGGAAGATAAGGCTTCACGGTCTTCTCCAGTGACAATTATATAGATTTAACTTGTGCTTTTTACACCATGCTTGCAAAAATAACAAGTTTCATTAATTCTTTCCAATTAATTTATTATGCTTTCCCTCATTTGATGGATGTAAGTTGCATCAAAAGGGATCTATTAGGATCTACTCAGTTTTTTTTCCTTAATTTTTTGTCTTCCTTTGTTCTTCATGAAAAGGAAGCTGTTTTTGGATATCTAAATGTTCTATTGGTTAATGCAAATAAAGTTATCAAATACAAGTATTCATTGTTGAAATGCCATCTAAAATATCCGCATTGCATTCAAAATATGCCTTGGAAGTATCATATACTGTATATTCTAGTAGTAGCATATGTAGAGATATTTGTAAAATGAACTTGATTTAGGCCAAATAAATCGATAGGCTTATGTTTTAAGTTTCTGGTTTATTAATTAATTTAATGTAACCAATCGTAGAGTCCAACTGTTGGTCCATGTTCTAGAATAGTCGATATATTACGTTTACCGATTATTCTCGAAGACGACTGGAGAAAATTCTATACACTTTCATTATCAGGAAGAGCAGAGAACACCAAGTTCTTGATCATAAAAAACCAGAAAATAGAAAGAGATGAAGTAGAAGAGACAAAACTAAGATTTCTCGAGAGAAGACTTCGAGAGAGAGATGAGAGAACAAGGAGAGTAAAAGTCTCTCAAAACCAACAAAAATCTGCTCCAAAATGACCAGTAGAGTAACGGTTAAACCATCAAAAGAATACCTCATCCTCCTCATCCCTCATCCTCATCCTCATCCAACGGACACCAACAAACTACATGTCCTAATTGTCGGAAATTGAAAGAAGTAGATTCGACTCTTTACCTTCAAGGAATCGCTCATGTTGGATCATCAAGAACATATAAACCTAAAGCAGAGGCGTACCTGAATCAGACATGATCGTCGCAATGAAGAACTCCTGCGGCTCTAGTCTTCCAGGCCAATATGTATTTCCTTAGTTTCTCTTTCTGAC
>CAIGRO010213567.1:0-10128 GCA_903798355.1 Fraxinus baroniana | reverse complement strand
TCACCATACTTACGCTATCCCATTTCATGTTTCTCATACCTCGAGAATACATATCTCCTCTCATCGCCCACCTATAGGAAATCAACCCGAAATTCCCAACCCGTGAGAAACAAAAATAGAGAAAACACATGCCAAAGAAAAACAATCACAGGCACAAGACAATATTTATGCGGTTCGATCAATTTGCCTACGTCTAGGAAGTTGTAGAGATTTCACTATTATCAGGGAAAAATACAAAAAAGTGCGACCGTACACTTTTTTCTCTCTATATCTAAAAAGAAACCTAATCACCAAAACTGCGGTTTTTATATCCTGCACACAGGATTCACGATAGGCTACAAAATGGGCAAAAAAAAATTCTTGAGGGCACTGCCCTCGGACCCCCAGGAGGCTTGTCTATGGGAGCTCCAACTTGGGCCGTTCCATGGGCTAAGTCTCAGAAAAACTCCCATAAAAAAACCACACAACATTATTCAGGGCGGGTCATCAACCGGATCAAACAAAACTAGGCTCCACAAAACCCAACAAATCTCCCACTTAGAGACTAGTTCAACCACAAACATCAACCACAATCCTCCAAAAAAAACACAATCCCTCATCCTCCTTCCTCAAGCTAGAAGGCCAATTGAGACTGCACACAGCTTCGTCTTCTCAATAGTGACACCCTTAGTTAACATTTTTGCTGGGTTCTTAGATCCACAAATCTTCTCAAGTATTACTAGCTTATCTTCAACAAGGTAACGAATAAAATGGTATTTTGTCTTTATATTCGACATTGAATAAAAAGCTGAATTTTTAGAAAGAAAGATTGCACTCTGATTGTCACTGTGTAGAATACCCATCTCGTGCTTCTTACCCAATTCATTTAAGAAGCCATGTAGCCAAATCATCTCATTTCCAGCTTCAGTTGCTGCTACATACTCAGCTTCTGTAGTAGACAGAGTAACAATCTTTTATAGATTTGAAGCCCATGATATAGTTGTACCACCCAAAGTAAATACAAACCCATTAGTACTCTTTATACTATCAATGTCACCAGCAAAACAGCATCTACATAACCTTGTAGTTTCAAACTTGCACCTGTGAAGCAAAGACATGTATTTGATGAATCCCTCAGATATCTCAGAATCCATTTGATTGCTTCCCAATGTTGCTTTCTTGGCCTACTCATAAATCTGCTCACAACTCCCACTGCATGTGCAATGTCTAGCCTCGTACACACCATAACATACATCAAGCTTCCAATAGCTGAGGCATAGGGCACCTTGCTCATGTGATCCATTTCTTCTTCTATCTTCAGTGACTGTTCTTTTCTTAATTTAAAATGACTACCCAAAGGTGTGCTCACTGGTTTAGCTTCATTCATGCTAAATCTGTTGAGAAATTTCTTTACTTACTCTGACTGTGAAAGCTTCAATGTACCATTATCCTTATCTCTAATGATTCTTATACCAAGGATTTTCGTTGCAGCTCCTAAATCCTTCATTGCAAACTGTTTTGACAATTGCTTCTTTAGATTATTAAGCTCCTCAATGCTAGACCCTGCAATGAGCATATCATCCACATACAACAGTAAAATGATATAAGAATTGTCAAAGCATAGAAACAATGATTAGCTTCACATCTCTTGAGCCCAATATTATGCATAAATTGTCAGATTTCTTGTACCACTGTCTTGGAGCTTGTTTCAGGCCATACATGCTCTTTCTCAATTTGGAGGCTAGAATCTCTTGCCCCTGAACAATGAACTCTTCTAGCTGAATCATGTAAAAGTCTTCCTCCAAGTCACCATGAAGGAATGTCGTCTTTACATCTAACTTTGGGTGCACGTGGTATGGTCCGGAATACTGTCCATGTGGGGCCTACGGGAATCCATATGAATTTGAATTCAAATTATGTAACCGTAGGGCAGGATGATTTCAAATTTGAAATTTGAATTAAAGTTATCAATAGTATAATGATGATGTAAGTTATTGGAGACATGTATATATGGGACTCCAGTCCCCCATTACCATACCAAAGTCCTTTGTCACTGATACTGTTCAATGAGATCTTCTTCTTCATCCGTTTCTGCATAAATGCTAAAAATTATTTCTTAATTTATCCCAAATTTTCAATCTCAAAAGAGATTGTTATATCAGAGATTAAATCTTTCGATTTTCTGATTAATTACGTGTTCATCAGAGTACGTGAGGAAAAACATGCCAATGGTGCAGATCACCTACACTGTCTAATTCAATTCTCTGGTAAGTTTAAATGCCGGAATAGCCGGTTTTTGACATCGTCGACCCAGGATTTGGTGAACAATACCACCCAAACGTGCAGAGTGCACGACCGATGAACGACGTCGTCGATTACATAACAAAGGGAGGAGTATATATGGACGACGAAAATTTCCAACCAAATGGCTGAAAACGACAACGTACGAACACTAATCTGGAAGACGAGTATGCAAAAGTTTTGAAAGCGAGAACAAAGGAAGAATCACTAGAGAGAATAAAAAATAAAGATCCAAGGACATTTTATTTGCAGGTTTACAATATTTCTGTAAATGCCAATAAATTATTTGCAGAACCAGTTCAAGAATATGTATCTTGGTTCAATCGTGAATCATTCTACATTTCGAAATAGTTACGGTTATGGGCCGATCAAAATATAAAAGATGTTGCGTCAAGGCCTCACAGGCCCAAGAGCCTCATACTTGAAGGCCCAACAAGGATTGGAAAAATAGTATGGGCAAGATCACTAGGCCCACATAATTATATTATGGGCTTTATGGATTTTAATTCGAAAATATTTTCGAATCATGCGTTGTACAACGTCATTGATGACGTATCATCGACATATCTACAAAAGAAGTATTAGAAAGAGTTATTTGGGTCCCAGTACAACTCGCAGTCAAACGCGAAGTAGGGTAAACTAGTTCAAATTAAAGGCGGAATCCCATGTATTGTGCTTGCAATCCAAGTACAGCATAATATTCATATAAAGCATTTCTCGAACAAGAGTGTAATTTAAATTTGAGAAACTGGATGCTCGAAAATGTAGAATTCTTCTTCGTCGGCATCTCCAATGCAAATGGAAGAAATGTCTAGCCATTAAGCCTAAATGTCTAGAATTACAGTGTGGTTGCGTAATACAACAAACAATAGAGTGTCCGAACCATGGATTCCAACACAGTGGAGTCACTCACATGGCATCAACTACAACAGGAGAATACATCTGGCTAATGAAAAATCCATTTTGGATAAGAGTCCAACACTCTGGACAGACGACGAATCCATTGTTTTACCACATTCACAGTGGAAATCAAATTCGACTACAACATCAGAATGAAACTGTAGATAAAGATAGCATGGTGGACTATCCGCATTTGGACGACATTAACACAGACGTCAATGTCGACAAACCAAGAGACGTTGTTGAAGATGATTTCTGGGATTTTATCCCAACGTCTTTATTTTTATATTCGTGAAATATTAGATAGCTTAGGTGTAATTTCATTATACAATTTCCTTTATGTTGTTAATGATGTTCTATGTTCACAAAACAATATAATTATAGCATGAAGATTGTTAAATGAATACATTTCATTTTATTAAACACTTCTAAACCACAAGCGCTTATTCAACATCACACCAACAAGATATGAATGAAATGTACTAAAAACTAAATAATATGCTCAGCGTTCCATATCATCAATGCCTCTGGCTATAGTGTCCTTGAACATAGTAGTCCCAGTAAGTTTTTTATTTACGGATATCGGTCGCGATCGCATATATGCAAAACAAAGCGGTTTATCCTTGCTAGAATCAGTGGACATGGCCGTATCACTAAAACCATGGCCACCCAACTGATAAAGCCTCTCGAAACAGACAATAAATATGTTTGCATTATCTTGATTCTTAATCCAAGTCTCGAGGTCATTTTTCACACCGAAAAATATGTCCACAATACGAGGATTGGTATTACCTGGACGTTTATCATATGTCAACCACATATACATCTACTAATATAATTTATGGAGATTTGTATCGGTCTCGAGTTTCACGTTGCCTTTCAGCAAAAAACGGCTCCAACAAACTTTTTGGGTATGTCGAGTATCGACACTATTACTAGCACGACAATTGTTGATGCAAACAACAACAACATCAGCATCTCCAATATTATCAACCTTATGAATCTTGGACATGTGCTAAACGGATAGAGTATATCCGTTCGATCTTTGATTATATCAAAGAACACGTTACCATTGTGCTGGGAGCTGATTTCTCTTAGTGCTATTAAACTACAAGACTCGACGAGCCTTACGGCTACCTACGCCTGTCCTACACGAACCGTCGAACCACTTCCTCTTCTTGGCAAGTCCATATAGAATCAACTACAAATTCATTATATATAAAGAACAAAAAGTTTTTTCCATTAAACCATCGATTGAAATCGACAACTGTTAAGATCCACTACGTGGAATGATAAGATTCAGACACGTGGCTGTACGGACGAGATCGATACGGAGACAAGCCGCGTTACCGTCTCCACTATTATCAGAATTAGACTAGTCACAATCACTAGCCGATGGCCCCTCATGGTCATCTGCACCGAACCTCTCATCCTCAGAGCCTCTACTGTATTCATCTTCATCGGCTCCCCTCGTAGACAAATGGTCATTACCTCTACTACCCAATGCCTTTGTATCAAGCAGCGAAGCGACAATGTTCCTAGCAATGTCATCGAAAGTAGGTACACTATGACCTTCAAACGACACGAGAGTGGAAATTTGTGGTTGGTTACGTTCATCTTCGGTGGGGCGCAGCGTTGCATGCATGTGTAGCTGCAAACACAGGAATTCAGTGTCAATCGAAAAGTATTGTATACAGTCCACAAAGAATGAGATTGACTATGTTGAACATGATCCAGTACCTATATGTTCTTGAAGAATACCTCTTACATACGATGTTGTGATTGTTTTGTACCCGTCCAGCTAAGAAGTCGTGGCGATCGTTGACCAAGCCTTTGAGCAAATCATTCTCCAATTTTCGATATCGCCTCAAACGCTCATATCTGTTGTAGTACAAAACCATTGTCACATGACTTTGCATAGGCATGACAATATATTTGCATCGAAATAATACAACATTTAAAATAATGGTTCGTACCTGCATGGCGATGGGGAAAGCATGAACTGTATAACTAATCTCATTCTCATTCTTTCTCTTGGCCTCACAAAATTTCCGTACTCAACTACCTCAAAATCTCCTCAATAGACGAGTGTATCCAACTCTACCCCAATGGTAGAAAAAAATACGTCGAGGTCGCCAATGATTAACAATGTAGCCGCATCTATGCCCACATTATTATCTGTAGCATTGAATACTCCTCCAACAATTAGAGCAAAATCAAGCTTGTATCGATCAGCCTAGGGCATTGACGATCGGAGAAAGGTCTTCTCAAGTTGGGTACATGAAATTTTCTCCAGTGATTTGAAGTATTTCTTCTTCAGTCTTTTTTTTTCCAAAACTCGAGTAAACTGATCGCCTTTCAGAGAGAGACCACATCTTAGTCTCGTAATGACCACATACTCTTGTAGTCCGAACCTAGTGAAGTGACCTTACACATTGAACCACAAGTCATTGTCCTTATCGATTTGTATGGATCTGAACACGAGTTGTTGGATCAGTTGGGCAGAAAATTGGATGTCTTGAACCTCGGCCAGAAACTCGAGGCATGAGTTATGGAAGTCTTGTTGTTGTCGCTTATCAAAATGGTCCATGACCCTTTATATACTTCAGGTTACTTCGTTGCAAAATATGGGCTCACAACCGTACATTTTCTTAAACGAGGAATTCGAAATCCATCTGTTTTGCAAAGTACAGCAAGAAAAAAAGGTCAAATCATGATATACATACATGTTGATGCGAAGGTATGACAACACGTGAAAAGATCATGTAACAAAATAATACGAAGATCATATAACGAAACAAAATGAAGACCATATAATATGAAACAATATATTACCAATGTACAATAACAAATGAAGAAATTGTCAGATCATAATATTTCGTACACGTTAATGCGAAACGTAGATATTACGGTGGGGATAATCGACGGTCGACATGTGGCACTATTACGTGTTGAGAAAAACTGACCTCAACTGTTGGTATAGAAAGTTCATCTGTCAGGATAATAGCATTTGTCAAGAATCACTACGGTGAACTATTAGGAATGACAGGTCAGCACGATGCCATTTCTCTACTGAAGTGAACTGTTGGGAAATCTACTTTTAACCTATAAGTAAATAGGTATTCTTCAAGAGCTACTTACTCCATATTGAAGCAGACAAGACTATTAAAAGTATAGATATGTGAAATATATACGCAAGATTTCCACCCGAATGCATAAGAGACACAATACGAAATATACGAGTACTACCACAACATATGGAAGCAAGAGTATTTCGAATTTGACCCCCATAAAATTTTTACGCTATTTATCCACTTCTTTTGTTATGAGAGAGATCAAACCGTGTAAATGATAACATGCATGTCCAATATTTTCTTTCCACAAGTCAGTCATTATAATGTTGAAAGCTTGACCATTAAAAGCACATATATGTCAAGTATGTACTAAAGATTTCCACCCAAATGCATAAGAGACATAACGTGAAACATAAGAGTACCACCACAACATATGGACTTGCAAGTAAAAGCAAGATTATTTCCAATTCGACTAGTAACGATTTTATATCCATTTGTCCACTTCTGTTGTTATAAGATGGATCAAGCCATGTAAATGATAACATGCATGTAAAATAGTTTCCTTCCACAAGTTAATCTTGGTAATATGGAAAGCTTGACCTTATTCTGAGAGGGAAGACTCATTTCTTTTACTCTTCCATTGTCGTCAGTTACAAAAGCACTAATAGTAAAAGTGAAAACACGAATATCGCAAGATGTATATTAATGAAAATATTCCCTTACTAGTGTATTAAGATTCTCTTCACTATACTCACTTCCTAAATCTATTCAACGAAATAGCCATGTTAGTGCACATGTAAGAATTAGATTTTGAACGAATTGCCATACGAAGAATTATCTACCCAAAGTTAGCATGGATTGGGCAAAGAAAAATATAAGCAGGATTATGTTTGAACAATACAAAGGGAAATCATCTCTTATTTCAAATCTTTTCTAGGTTCATATCCTTTCAATCCCATCAGTATGATCACTCCGCTTAATTCGCATTTACTGCCCAGTTAAAATGTTTTGCCTGCACCTTGCTCATATATGTGCATTTTAGAACACTAGTTATTTATAACTCGATGAAGAATAAGGTCTTCAACAACATAATAGTAACACAAGTTTATTAATTCTAATATGGTAAGAAATCAAGTTTATTAGATGTAGCTCATTTGGCCAATATTACCTCTAATATGTATATTGATCCAACGACCTCTACCCTCTATCCACTTAAAATTCATAATCTAAAATTACGAATTTCAAATTTCAAACCGTAAATTCCAAATATCAATGAGAAAAATAAACAATTACACGGGTTATCAATGTTACAACTTATCTAATCAGAGATGAAGTGTTAGGAGTGCTTCGGATAATCCTCAACCGGTAGATGTCTAGTATTGCTTTACTATCAACAACAACAACAACAACAACAAATATGGATCCTTAGTTCGGAACACGAATTTGAACTTCCAACATTTTCCTCTTTTATTCGTGTTACTAGGATTTTAGTCAAATATTCGTTTTCACACAGATTTAGCGAGAAAATACAAAAAATTGAAGAACAAATAAAAAGGAAAGAAGACAGCAAACCTCAATTAATGAGTACATAAGAAAGGTTATAACATAATTCAACTTTATCCCAACTCATGTAATTAGTAAATCCTTTCACTAAGAACTCGCATAATTTCTACTTTAACTCATGCTTTAAGAGTTTACTTTTGTCAGAACATCAAAATCAAAACTAACGTTAAATTGTTATTTTCCAAATTTTAAATTTCATAACTTCATTTTTGTCATGTATCTTTATTTATTCCTTTGTTTCCAAATAAATGAGTAAATTCCACAATAACCAAATTAAGAAGCACAAGATGAGCTTGTAAATACACTCGTCTTGTAAATTCAGAAAATCAAATTATTCCCAATCCTTGGTAATAATGCATTTAAACATTCTGTATTTGAAAAGAAAATGTGTAAGCAAATTTAGCAGAATGTGCGAAAATAATGACTGATTGTACATTGCTTTCTCCTTTCTGGCAAGCTTAGCTTAGTTTCAAAACATATAGATGCAAAGGTTAATTAATGTAATCAGTTAAAGAACACTTCCAAATTTAAATAATTAACATAATTCCCAAGGAGCTTACATAAATTTCATTCAAACCATATCTTCTTTGAGATTATCAAGAACATCGGGCTCATTGAAGTAAGTTAGTTTAGTACCAAAATGAACACAATTCATTTTTTTCCTCCACTACTTTAAAATCAAAACAATAAAAGTTAAAACAAATTCGCCTTTTTACCTTGGACTGTGACGAGTTGAACTTGTTTACCGATATAATCGCTTACCTTGGCTGGTACCCAAACCCGAGTCCTTATCTGCAGTGGCGGACGCAGACATTTTTAGTTAATGGGGCACAATCAAATTTGCAAAATGCCAAATTTAGAAGATAAATAGAAGTCAATTTTTAGCATTTTTATTTTCCCCACGTGATAAGCAAAGATGACAAAAAAACACAACTATGACAATTTCAATAGAAAACTATAGACTAACTGGAGCCTCTTGTGTATAAACATACTTAGTTTGGTGCCTACTACGACAAGTGGAATTTCAGGAGCAAAATGCAGAAGTTTGAGGATCCATTGTCCAACAAATATCACTTAAAAATCGTACTAAATAATATAATGCTATCATTTGCTAAAACTTGTTAAACCTTTATCATATATTCAAAAAAATTCATAAACAAGGCTTAAAAACTCCTCAAAACATGAAAGATATTTATCTCTTCATATATTACAATCAAAACATCTTTTAAATATAGCAAGCTCTCAGCTTTCTCACATATTCAAAAGACTCACAAAATTACTTTTCGAATTATGCTGTATATAAATATTAAGCTCCACATATGATATTAGAAGCTTTCAGAACCCAAGATTTTTCTTTAAATGACAACAAACTCTAGAAAACCCATCAAATATTGTTGCCCTATTTTGAATTTTGTATGAACTTCCCTAATAAAATCTCACAAATCACAAATGACAATTCAACAAATCACATTGATGATCCATCACGAATCAAAAATATATTTCCAAAGAAAGAGAGAGGAAAACAATCAATTATTCTAAATTATCACATTGATGATCCATCACAAATCAAAAATATTGTTGTCCCTATTTTGAATATTTATGTGGATTTTAACGGTGATCACTTGGATTGCAATTACAGCAATTGCATTGACTTATCTCTTCTCAATATCTGTATTAACACTAGAGAAAGGGAAAGGAAAACAATCAATTATTCTTTTGATTGGGTTATCATTTTTGATATGGTTTGGCCTTATGGTTCTTCCTACTCATTGGACACACGATTCGGTTGATAATCAAGATGGTATGAAAGTTAATAAAATGTCTGAGCCCGAAAGAAAGGGTTCAGGGTTCAAGAATTACGAGTCGGAGCACTATTTAAGGTGTTGTTATGTTATTTCTAGCAATATTGAATGGTACTAAAATTGAAATCGAAAGTAAAGTCTTGTTTATTCTAGTGTTTGATCACATTCAATACTCTAAATAGAAAAAGCGCCTTAAATGTTTGCACTATAAATATTTAAGGATTAATAGCAGAAAAATTTCTAGAAACGTTTTCATATACAATATACCACTTACCTATTGAAAATCGCAGAAAATTCCCATATTTAAAACATTTTGTGCGAAATATCCCCTACAGTTAAGATTCGTTAGATTTGTCGTTAAAAACAATAAAATGTCAAAAAAATAATAATAATAATTGCAGTTGCAAGGCCAAAAGTTTATTTATTTATTTATTTGCAAATTATATCTAAATATTTTAGGGATAATTGCAGCAAAAATCCCAAACCTGCCAAAGAATTTTAAACTTAAA
>CAIGRO010213506.1:0-17744 GCA_903798355.1 Fraxinus baroniana | reverse complement strand
ATTTCTTAGCCATTCAGCTTCTTTACTTGCATCAACCAAAGCAATAAATTCTGCCAACATAGTCGTGCTTTACATAATGATTCAATGCTTTCTTCACTACATCGGGAGGGACGACATTCTTGCTCCATAATGAGGCTTCAGGAGTCCTTTTCACAGTTTTGAATCCTCCTTCCATTGGTAGATTGAAGCAACAAGAAGAATCCACGCAAGAGGTTCAAGCATTTTGGTTGGTTATGTTGGATGTTAAGAGCATTAAGACTTTCTAGGTTTATTTATCGAATATGCTCTTTTCTCTTCCATGACACAAGTTCGAGTAGCGAACTTCAAGATAGTGATTGAGATCAGACTTTCTAGCTATATTTATCAAGTACATTTTTTTTGCCTCGTGATACATGTTTGAGGGACAAACTACTGACTTACGTACTACAAAGTCTTGTTAAAGTCTGTCACACTCTTCTCTATCATATGGTATTGTGAGAATACTCGAGCATTTTCTAAAGACAAAATGTATGCTCCTACCTTATGCAAACCTTCCATCCTCTCTTAGATCACACAGCCGAGGGTCCTTATATTTCCCCGACATATTTTTTCATCCAACAACTTTTTTTATGTTCGTCAACATCAGCATCTAAGAGTTTACTCCTTAAAGGTGAGTTCTAAATCATAATATCGCGATTCACCAAGTTCCTAAAATCCATGTTATAAAATGATTTTCTTTTACGAATATTGATCTTATATTCAGAAAACTCAATTTATTTATCACCCTTTCAAATTCATAACGTTGTTAAAGATCCATATCTCCGGAGTCATGATTTTGTATAGTAAAAAATTCGAGAATATCACATTCCCTTGTGCAAGAAGATCGGGGTTTGTAGTAAGGAGGGGGTTTGGATGGAACAAGAGGCAAAAAGCTAGAAGAGCGCTTTCCGGCAACGAAGTTAGAATGGAGAAATGAGAATTTAGGACTTGCCACATCACCATGTCGGAAAAAGAAATGGAGAAATTGAATTCATAGTCCTCAATTCATAGTTAAATAATTATTTAAACTTTAATTCCTATTTCTTGATAAAGAAGTCCTTAATTTTCAATTTTTTACAGCTATTAAAGTCCAAGAATATTGCTATAACAACAAGAGAAATTGACACAAGTATCGCTAAAATAGAAATACGATACCCTTCTCAAGTAGAAAAATTTTAATATCTTCTAAAATCTTTTTTAATGAAAAAAAATTAAAATACTTTTATTACTAGTCCTAAAATTTTGACTAGAGTAAAGCAAATTCCAACAAGAATTGTTTCATACACGAAAAATTTCAAGATACTATCACGAGTCATTCGAAAAAAGTGTTGATATAGAAAAAATGAGTAATGCTATGTAACCGCACCACAATTGCACAACATAATATAGTTAAATGATATGTCTAATAAAACAAAGGGAGGTTATACTCACCAATTTTTTTCCCCCATAAATACATCAAATTTTAATTACATTAAAAGTTATTAATATTTATTCATTATCACACTTATATGTTTAACTTCTTTCTTCATCAATTCTCATTTCTAACATTTCACTAATTAGAAAATCTTGTCATTAATCGTGATTTTCATCCAAAAATATTGTTAACATACTTCAAAATGGACCCAAATATTTAATCATATTTTTACACTATTATTTCTTTTGCTTATTAAAAATACAATAGGCAGATGATTTTTTTTACTCAAAAA
Organism: Fraxinus baroniana; assembly: GCA_903798355.1. Lineage (NCBI taxonomy): Eukaryota > Viridiplantae > Streptophyta > Magnoliopsida > Lamiales > Oleaceae > Fraxinus > Fraxinus baroniana. Next base: position 16,020 of record CAIGRO010213506.1, on the reverse strand, counting down.
AATAAAAAATAAAAAAATTGGGGAGAAACCATAATCAGTAACCATTTATGTTAATTTGAGAATAAAAACACGATAAAAAAATTCGAGACAAAAATGCTATAACGTGTAAATGTTATGAATTTTTCGTACAATTAAAATGTAGTCTAATTATTAAAAAAAATTGTGTTGTGGATATATTTAGCCTAAAATATAGGGCTAAAAAACTCCCAAACCGAATTGAACACAACCGAACTCGATCCAAGCGATTCTTCTTAAGCTAAATACTGGAATGGGTATCTAAATAAAAAATAGACGGGTTTGGTTTGGTTTTCGGTTCTAGACGAAGAATCGAATAAGAACCGAATCTTCTTAATTTTTTATTTTAAATAAGTTGAATTATTTTATTTTTTTCTAAATAAATTTGCTAACTAATTAATTTAGTCTCAATCCTAATATGATTTTACTATTTCTAATTTTCAATCAAGCCCAACTTAATTAAATTTATCTAAATTGTACTCAAATCTCTTATTCTAACGTAATGTCGTTTATGTCGTTATATTATTGCAAACTTACCATCTTCCTCTTCTTGTGATTTTAATAGTCAAATTTATGAAAAAAACTCAATGAAGAGGTGCAAAAGATATTACGAGATTGAATTACGTTATTTTGTAAGGGTTAAAATTAAACAGTTATTGTCGAATTAATATAGCATTATTGTAAATATTATGGAACTCGAGAACCGAATCGAACCGAATTCGAACGGTTTCATAATGAAATTTGGACCCCGACAGTTCCATTTTACTAAATATTCGAAAATTTGAACTGAATTTGATAATGTCCAGCCCTACTAAAATAAATATCATATCCTTATATTTCATTAGATTTACCACTGGGAAAAATTCATAAATAAGGTGTATACTTTACACCAAATCAAAAATCAGGTTTATAGTTTGAAAATTCAAAAATCAGGTTTTTTTTTTATGAAATAATAAATTATTAAATATTTAATTATAATATAATATAATAAACTCATCCCACATGCACCACCCATATCATACCACTCCGGGGACTATTCCGACGACCATTCCGACCACCACTCTTCTCCGACGATTGTTCCGACGATTGCTCCGATTTCAGCAATTATTCCGGCGACCATTCTGGCCACAGATTTATAATTTATTGTCACAGTTCAAAAAATTTATAGATCACAATTAATTCGTTAGTCACAGATTTCAAAATTAGTTGGTCACAGATCAAAATTTATAGGTCACATAATCACAAATTTCCAAATTAAATGGTTACAGATTTTTTTAACGATCACGGATAAAAAAAATGGTTAATTTCATTGGTCACATATTTTCAAATTTGTTGGTCACAGATTATTTTTCAGTCACATATTATCAAATTTTTAGGTCACATATTATTTTTTAAGTCACATATTGTCAAATTTTTAGGTCACGGATAACCAAATACTTGGTCACATACCACTAACACTACTTCAACCACCGCCAACACACAAAACACCGCCGCAACCCACAACCACCAAACAAAGCACAGCCACCACCTTAAACGCTGATCCACCACCACAGACGCCACCACATAAAGCACCTCAGACACAAATCAGATCCACCACACAAAAATTGAACCCAAACCGCAAGCAGATCTGAGCCCCACCATCACCACGATCGCACGCAGAGCACCGCGACTACACAAACCCGTAGCCATCGCTCACCCCAACAAAAAAAGCCTAAACCTACAGCCACCATCTCCACCACACAATTACCTCGGCCATCATCCACAAATCACAACCACCACCTCATCAAATCAGCCATCTTCTTCACCTCTACCACACTGCACCACAACCATCAAACACAGCACAACACAACGAATGAAGAGAAAACAGAGAATTCGAAGCAGGTAGAGAACCAAAGGTCGAACCATAATTTGAACCCTGTGGAATGGGCGGTGGAACACTGTCAAAAAACGCCGGATCTGCAAGGTACGACGACGTCACCGCCAGAGATGGAAAGCAGGCGGAGAAGATGGCAGACGTCGTTGTCGGGCAGAGATGGCAGACAACGTCGTTGAGCGCTGCTTCGTCGCTGTCCGTTTCTTCGCTGCAGTTTGTTGCTCCGGTGACGGTGTGTGGCAAAGAGAGAAGATAAGGAAGAGAGGAAGAGCCAGGAGAGAATGAAGATAGGAGGGGAAGGAAAAATGATTAGGGATTTAGGGTTTGGGATTGAAATTCTGGGCGGAGGTTAGGTGGTAGGGGGTATATAGATTAATTTAATTTTATAATATTATTATTAATTATTAAAATGATAAAAACCTAAATATTGAATAAATAAAGTCCACACCTGATTTATGAAAATGAATATTTAAATACCTGTTTTTATGTAATTTCCTCTTTACCATTTAATCCCTGTTTGGTTGATGGGTTAGCCCAATACGTCCATCCTCGGCCCATCTTCATATTTCCCCTTCCCGCCACCCAAAATATCTAGGGCAAATTCCTTTCCAGTTTGATTCAGAAATCAAATTCCAATTACCCTCTTACAAAGAAAAACGGAGAAGTGAATACAATGCCCACGCTATCTTGGAGACACCATACCCTCATTCAGTCGCTTCTCTCGCGTGGACCGCTCAAGGAAGATGATTTCCACTCCATCTTCTCCCATGTCACCGGAAAATCCCCAGGTTCAGTAAATTTCGTGCTTTTTTGGGTTTTCAAGGCACAATTGCTGCAGCATAATGTCCGACACTGTTTGTTATACCTATTTTGATTTTTAGTTTTTGATTTTTTGGGTAATTTACGTTGGCCGGAATTGGTCATGAATCGAGCCGTATTTGTGGAATTTTAAAGTTAAATTAGGGAAAATTGCTGAAAATTATGCCTTTTCTAATCCTCTTTAAGGAAGAATTGATTACTGTTTTGCATATTCTTGTCTTCCAGGTGCACACATGCAGCTATTTAATGAATATCTTCGAAATATAAACGTGGAGCTAGGATATGTTCAGTTTGAGTTGCGTGCATGCAGAAATCAATATGATGGCAATGTGTATTATGGGGTGGTTAATAATATTTCAGATGACCAGTCCAAGCTTGGGACGAAATATACTGTTCCTCAGATTGCTTTCTACAAGGGCATTGTAAGTTTCTATGGTTTTGTTTGCTCACATTTCTTTATTTTGTGAATTCATGAGGTTGGAAGGCACAGCCAGCGCTGGTGTTATTCGCCAACCAAGATTAATCATATAAGAGAATACATTATTAGGAAAAATGAGGGATTGAATTCTGCTAATTTATCAAACACGACAAGAAGGAATCTTATGTTAATTTGCTTACCAAGCTGTTTTGAGTTGAAGGAAAGTCAACTGAGGTTGAACCTGCTAGTCACAATTAAGAAATTCCCAATGAAAATAATTTAGAGGGATAATCAAGGCTCTTCTTTGCTTTCTCTTGCTGTCTCTCATTCTCTGTGTTGGCTTTAAATGAGAGGCATATATTTTATTTTCTAAATGGCCGAAATTAGCTCCACAATCTTTCCCTTTCTTTTGTTCCTATTGAACTCCTTTCTCTGTAGCTAGAAAAAAGCTGCTGACTTTAGCATGTTACTTGTCTTCCAGATTCTTTTGTAAATTGGTATTTTCTTTCAACTCAAATTTGTCATCAAAACTAAAGAAGTAGAAGTAAGAGATTGTTTCTATCCTCAGTTTGAATTACCACATATCTTCTTGCTTTTATTGCATTGTAATCATGTGAATCCCTTGCATATTAGGCTGATAGTCAGGAAAGTTGCTTTTGATTTTTTGCATTGAATCGGGTCTGTTATCTGCAGTTCTCACTCTGTAATCCCTTATAATTGATTAAAATTTTCGGCACGTCTGTATCTTTTATTGTTGAATGAGATTCTGCTTTTTCCTTTTTCTTTTTATATATGTTAATTAATTATGCATATCTCTATTAGGTAGAAGTCATTATTCAAGATGTGGAGGCCCAGGGCAGCATTTCCAATATCCAAGCTCTAAATATACGTATGGAGAATCAGGTTTCTTGACTCATTTGTTACTTTTTTTTTTCTTTTTTGTGATAAATTAAGACATTTATTTATATCACTAAGAACCAGTTTATATCAATTATGAGTAGTGCATCCTACCATTTGCTTCTGTTTTGACTTCTTTCTCCATAAGCAAGTGGATTTTTTTTTTTTTGCCTGTTCTCATTTATGTTCAGTTGCACTTCAGTAATTTTTCTTGACTAAGAATGGTTTGTTCTTTGCCAAATCAGAACGAAATAGCTTAAAATATCTTAACTTTGGAGCATAAATGATATCATACTAAACCCTATAATTCGATGAATTTAGGTATAACTACATAAATCCTTTTTCTCACTCTATGGTTCATTGCTAGATCTATTTGAAGATTGAAAGCAACTAGATTTTTAGCAACCACAAGAAGTTGTGTTAATTTGGTTTGAGCTTCCTCTTATAACCTGTTCCACTGATGTTACGTTGCTCTTATGATCATAAGCTTGTTTAGGTTTATTCAAAATACTTCAATACCGCTTAATCAACCATCATAAAGTAGGCACCCTATCATTGGCTTTTTGTAGATCAATATAAGCTATATTGGAAAAGAGTTGACCAGGATTTATTTCTTCTGCTAATACTATCTGTTTTGTTGGCAACATTTCCAGGTTCCTAGGGGTACTGATTCACAGTCACATGGGGGTCCAACCCAGGTCCCTCCTGCATTCAAGAACTTCTCCATGGCCCAAAAGGAAAAAACGCTTGAACAACTGATGCAGGATAATTGGCTTTGTTTGACACTAGATGGAAAAATTGGACTTGGAGTTAGATCCTTTCTTGATCTCCGAAGTTGGTTCCGTACTAATGAGGTTCCTGCATGCGAAGTTTGCAATGAGGCTGCAGTGAAGGTTTGTGTTGTCTGAGATCTAATATTTAGTTTCTGGCGCCTGGCACTGCATTTTTTTTTTCATGCTGCATAATTGCTATATGCTTTACTTGGTATTTCGTTTCTTTAGAGAACATCGCATGATGAGTTTTTGCTGACCAAGCCCCTGATTGGCTTTACAAAAAGTACCAGAATCCTTGGTTCTTCAATTTGACTGTCTTTCTCTGAGGAAGAATTGACATATAATTTATAATCTAGTTCACTAACCGTTTCTTGAGAAACATGGAATATACTTTATATGGAAGATCCAGACAAATCCCCAGCATCATGATATGCACCCTCTTCTCTCTCCGGGGGAAGGAAAAACTAAATTTCTGTAGCTCTAGACACAATCTACATATTTAATTGAATGCATTTGCAAATGAAGAGAGACTTGGTTAATTTATTTAACTTGATTGACCCTCAAAATGAGATATGTTCTTATTGTTGTTCAAAAGTGACTAAATTTTTGGACCCCTTTCTCACGCACCAATGGTTTAGTAGTAGGATTTAAGAGATTTGCTTAATTTTGCCATTGAAACTGATGTTTCTGTTACTACTATTTCGTGCAGGCTCAACTTTGCCCAAATGGAGGTTGTAATGTTAGAATGCATCCATATTGTCTGAAAAAGAAATTCTCACGAAAACAGGTATTGTTTGTTTCTGTTCATCACCTCTAGGATTTTCCAATCCCCTCAATGAGGCGGACTAATATGAATAACTATGATATTCAGGTCGAAAGAGTGTGTCCCGGATGTGGGACAAAGTGGCCCGGTTCAGCAGTCAAAGCAGAAGCTGTGGAAGAAGAGAACGATCCAAATCTTACTTCTCAGAACTCACAGCCCCCGGAACCTTCCGTGAGAGCAAAGCGTAGGATCCGAGAAGTTGGCATCAATAATGCAGAATCTGATTCTTGTCCAGCATCTGCATCCCTTCACGAGACGAAGAGAGTCACTCGAAATTCTGCCCGGCTGAAGAGTTTCAGATAATGTATCTGCCTTTTGCGTATGATTTTGTCCTTGCATTCCTAGGATAAACTTTGTCGATATGTTGTTTATATTTTGATCCTGTCCCGGAATTCCTAGGATAAAACCTTGTCATGTTCTTGCTTTGCAAGGTGACTTATGGAAGTGGCTTCAAACTGTAGTTTTGATGGTCTTGGCAAATTATTGGCTGTAGATGGTATCTTAATTAAGCTACTTGTATACCCATTGTGTACATCTTGGTTTATACCCTCCCATGCATCACAAATATGACCATTGATTGAAAAATATATAGTTAAAATCAATGTATCAAAATCTGCCAACTCACAAGGTGCAAGCCAAGGTGTCAGCCTTGGTGTACATATAGCGTGGTTCATATTATTTCACGTCTGTATCAAGTACCCTGTGAATTTAATATATTTTTCAGTTATCTAAGGTGAATATTACCAAATTTAATTGAAAATGGGCCGGACCAGCCTGCCAGGAAAATGCAGTCTGGCCTTGTACAACCGACAGGTGGCTCTATTTAACCGGATCTGCTTTACATAGGCGAAACTTTATAATTTAGCTCCATTTTTGTTTAGATAAAAATTAATTTTTTTAGTAAATTTTAATAAAAATTAATGGAAGGTGTGATTGAAAAATTAATTTTAATAAAAAAAGTCATATCATAGCTTAACATGATTGATCGATTCTAGTTTGATCGTATTCTTGTTTTACCCATGACACTAATACTTATAATTTCAATATTTCTCGATGAGAATTGATTTTCAAGAAACTTCGATCGAGACATCGGATGACACCGCTTATCTAGGATCTTATATATTTTTTTCCTTCTTTTTTCCGTTTAATTTTTCCACCAAATTTTTGAACTCTTTTTTGGAAAATAGGAGGCATGAGGTTGCACTTTTGTCGGTCATTAATGGATATAATCAGAAGTTAACCTTCCAACACCCACCTCAAAATAGACATCATTAATATTTCAAAACGTGGTGTGTCACATAAAAAAATTCTAAATTTAACTAAAATATGATTTGTCTAATATTAAATTCGATGATTGCATCTCTTATATTATTAATACACTACTAAACTAATGAAGCATTCATCTTGAAACCGAACACTTAGGAGATATTCTCTTTGTATTTCAGTTTTGAGTTTTGAATTCATTTTGAGTTTTGGATTTTGAATGTCGATTTTGAGATTATTGAAAACGCATTCTATTTGTTATCTTAAAAAAATTATTTTCAAAAGTTAAAAAAATGAAGTTTTGACTTGATTTTAGCTGAAAAAAGCTAAAACGACTTTTTTGGCGTTTTCCGTTTTCTTTGTAAATTTTAAACTCGTTTATGAAAATTCGTTTATGAAAATAAATTAGTAAACATGTTTTCAGTGTTTTCGAAAACTGAAAACTGAAAATGGGTTGAAAATAGAAAAGAGAACATACCCTTAATTTCCATGAACAAATCCAACATTATATAAAACATTTAAAAACAACATATAATAATTGACATTTCATATATTTCAAGAATTTATAGTCTCTCTCTCTCTCCTACCTTAGAGAGAGAAAATAAAAAAATAATAATTACATTGACACAATGTGCATATATACGAAAGGGAAATTATCTGAACTGTAGAAGTCAACTTTTAAACTTCCATAATGGATATTCAGACTGACCGCCCAAATCTTTGACACTTTACTACTTTCTTTACAAAATTTGATTTGGAGAAGAAACCCATAAATATATACATACAGATTCATGCATAGTATATGTATTTTTAGCAAGGTGAGGTAAATAAATCCAAAACGTAGACACGTAAATATGGGGGACACAGACGGCATTTAAGGATTGAGTTCCGCCTCAATCAAAACACCCCTGGGTTTTGTCCTGTTGAGAGTTAGTTGTGTGTGTATTCTCATAACCCAATTATTGAGTACAATTAGAAATTCATATATGGGTTGAGTTCAATTTCAGGCGTATTGCCTTTCGCCTTTGCAAAATCTCATCTGGGTTTTTGCTTTCCGTGGTCAGTTCTCTTTTTCCCTGCTTGTTTAGCGTGAAGGTTTTCAACTTTTTTTTTCCAGAATCTTCTGCTTTTTGTTTCTACTTTTTTTCCGGGTAGTATTTATTTGATGAGAAGCACTGGAAATCCTCTGTAAAATCGTGAATTAGAGGAACGGTAAACGTGTTTTGATTGGAAAAAAGATTGAGTTCTGGTTTTTATGTTTGTTTTTTACTGGTATAAATTCATGGTTTTAACAGAAAAATAAATAAATAAATTGATCTTTGAAACGTTTATTTCTTGACCTAATTGTTTTGGATTCTTGCGTGAAGACACACTGGTGTCTGTGAATTGCTATGTAATTTTATTGTATCTTGAGTGTATAATTTGCATCATATGTCTATGATTAAAATTCTTAAATTGATGGCTTTTTATAAAGATTTGATTTTGATTTGAATGAAGGGTTTTTTGGCATATTTTTCTAATTTGAGCTTGTGGAGAATCTTTTCTAGGAGGATTCTTTTTTGAAAAGTTTAGTATGAGCTTTAACTCATTCGGTCGAAAAAACATTGTATCTACTGGTTTTGCAAAGTAAAAAAATTTCCTTGGTTTCTTTTTTATTACTTCTATTTCTTGATCATACCTCTTTCTGTGATTTTTTTTTCGTTTTTCTTTTTTTTGCTTTTATCTTCTACTAAAAATGAATATTTGATTCCCTGAAATTGTTAATGTTAATGTGCTGGTAGAAGGCATTCGGGGCTAAGGAGAAAGAATAAATATTACCGAAAATTTTCAATCATTTTCAATTTCAGAACAACTATTATTTTGCACCAAAAATGTCGGCTCTACTTATCAATTGCTGTATGTTATTTATAATTCTCTAACTCCAAATTCACATTTCTATTTATTGTTCGCTGTACACATTATATTCGGTTCATTTAGACCAAGGAACAAGTTTGTTTTTATCGGCACAGTCAAAGCGGAACATTGTGCTCCCGAAGTGTAGGATTTTTTGTTTGTTCTATGTCGGATATAAGATGATTGTCGTCGACCACGGGTATGTGCTTGCTAGGGTTTTGCTGGATATGTTACAAATGTGTACCTCATGATTGTTTGCGCAAAGCGTAAGATATCTTTGTGATCTTCAATGGTCTAAACGAATATTACTACTATATTTCGGTTGTACGGAAAAAATGTAACTTTGTCATTTTAGTCCTTTGGCAGTTTGATATTTTGTAAATTTTGCTTGTATATTTCAGGCTTATTGTTGGGAGTTGACGTTTTACCTGATCAAAACTTAGATTTTCTTCAATGATCACTTGTTTTCTTATCTTTGCTTTTTAATACAAAATATTTAGGAGAGCATTACATACTGAAGACTTAAGGAATATTAGTCTGATTACAGCATTATATTTTATTGATTGTGCAGTCTAATGCCTGTGAATTCTCATATTTTCCTTTTAGGTGGTGATATATAAATTTTGCTAGTTGTTTGGTTTTCCTTTTTCAGCACACTTGTCAATCATGTTGTGTATAGAAAGTGGGAAAGTGAACTTTTCCGACATTCTTTGATCACTAAACATTTTGTTTTTGCCAATTTTTACTTTAGTGTCAAGTTTATATAAATGCTGCAATAGCTTTTGACTTTAATTAGCTTCTGTATGCTAATAGTCTTGAGTATACTCTTTTCCCAATTAACTTTCATACTAATATTAACAGGATTTCAACAAATTTCCATTTCGGAAAAAACAATGACTCGTGGAGGTGGCACCTATGAGGGCGCTATTGCACCAGAAAGTTTTGAATCCCGATCAACGCCTTCTAGAAAAGCTTCGATTCTTACTGGCGCAAAAAATGGAGCGGCTTCTAACACTTCTGTTTATGAACTGCTCGAGTGCCCCGTTTGTATGAACATAATGTATCCTCCAATTCACCAGGTACGATCTCTTGTAAGTGATTTTTTTGTTTCTTGAGTACTTCTAGACTTGCATACATCAGCAATTAAAGTGATTGTTATTTAGGGTTTCGCAAGGTAGTCAGTCTTCTATGGCTCAATGAATAATTTCACTTGTCAGAGTTAATAGCTCTAAGGTGGGCATACATCTGATTCTTGCATATTTTTCCATCTAAATTTATATTATGCTCGTCACTAACTGAATTTGAGTCTGATAAATCTTAAAGATGTTAGCTGACTTGATGAAATGACTGGAAATATATTTTTTCTGAATTATAGACTGAAATATATCTCAACTTATTTTGTGTTGACGACTTGTGTTTAAGTATTCTATTGCATTTTATTTTTCTGTGGATTAGGCGATTAATAAGACCCGTAATTAAATGACATGGCTTAAGTGCAGTTCATCCTTTCTAATTTTGTCAAACAGGAATTTTATCTTGGTAGTTTGTGAATTCACCATGGAAAAACACGAATCACTTATGAATTTCTCCATGTGCCAAACATATGGTGCTCATCCAACCCCCTGCAGCTACAAATTAGGTTGTTTAGGGAAGAACTCACATCTTAAAGTTGGAATGAGGTGGCAGAGTAGAACTCCCCCCCACCCATCTTTCAGAGGGTATTTTGAAAATCCTTGTTCTGAACAGTGTATTCTGTGTGACCTTCATTGGAATCATCATGTTGCAAATCTTGTACAAGTTAACTAAGACTACAAGTTGCTGGTGTCTATCAGTCCTGTCGTCCATTCCTACATTACATTTTCTATGATGATGTAGGCTTTTATATCTGATTTTTTTGTTGCTAACCGCAAACATTTTTTTTGTACAGTTTGACATATTCTTAAGATAAACTCTGACCTACATTAATTAATTCTCATATTTCTGTAATTTCATTGTTATGATATAGAACTCTATGATTTTGATCCTTATACATGTGACTTGATTTATATCTTTTAAATAAAGATCTCCCCAGCCTTAGCTCTACAAGATTACTGTACAACTTTCCGTTCATTTCTCCGTTATTCTGGAAAAACCCTATTGGTTCTGTGTTTAGGTAACTTTTACTTCTCAAAACATCTACATTTTCATATTTTGACAAGTTTTGTAGCATGTCTTTTTAGCCTTAACCGCCATGTGAACTTCTAGCTCTACCATCTTGTTTCCTTATTAGATAGGCTTCTTATTTTACTCTTTCTAATTAGTTGTCTACTTCATAAAATATAAAGTTACTATCTCCCATCTATATTCCATTTTTATTTCTTCAAACTGAGTTCTGTTATGTGGATTCAAACCATTTTGCATGAAAACTTTGATGTTACATCTGGTGAACCATAGACATTCCACTGGCATCATCATTATGTTATTAAAGAAATGCCTGATGAGGCTGGACGAATATTCTTTTGCATATTGTAGTGGATACAGATTCTATGTAGAAACATACATTCTCCTATTAACAATTTTGCCTCAGGCGTGACATTATCCGACAGTGTGGAGCAAGCAATTCAATCATCTGTTCTTTAGGGTAACAGAAGTTTGATTTTTGTTTGAATTAAGTCTTTATAAGAAAAAGTCACCTTTTTTATATAAATATTAGAATACAAATTTGATGTAAGCTCACTTTTTCACGGTATCTTGGTTATAAGAAATATGCAAATTGTGTAGCATCATTTTATTCTCATCCCCTTGATGCATATAGATAATATGCATAGAAAATAATTTATTATATGGTCTCTACCTCTTAATCTTTGGTGTACAAAAACAAAATAACTTTTTTTAAGGCCCATATTAAGCTAACAGTCACACAATCATTTTCTCCTATTCAGTGTCCAAATGGCCACACTTTGTGCTCTAAGTGCAAGTCCAAAGTTCGTTCTTGCCCAATTTGCCGTCAAGAACTTGGGAACATAAGATGCCTGGCATTGGAGAGAGTTGCAGAATCTCTAGAAGTGCCATGCAGATATCAGATTCTTGGTTGTCAGGATATATTTCCCTATCAAAGCAGGCTTAGGCATGAACAGAGTTGCGGATTTCGTCCATACAATTGCCCTTATGCAGGAGCCGAATGCCCCGTCAATGGTAGTATCCCGCTGCTTATACAACATCTGAAGAATCATCATCAGGTTGATATGCATGACGGGAGTACTTTTAACCACCGGTATGTGAAGACCGATCCACAAGACTTTGAAAATGCGACATGGATGTTGACGGTAAGCTCTCTCTCTCTCTCACACACACACACACACACAAACATACACACATGCTCATTTGTCTATATGAGAATGGATGGAAATTCAATGTCATTGCATTTAGCATGCTCAATTTGCATCTTAAATATTATACTCTTTCCACTTTGGGTTATCTTAAAGCAGTCTACGTCAGAATCTACTCAACTCCATTCCACCCCCTCCCCCCCATCCAAAAATAAAAATAAAAATTATAATAATAATAATAAAGAGAGAAAAACCACATGCACACATTTGCCGAGCCCTCGAAAAAAAAAAAAAAAAAAAGAAAAACTCCCTAAATTTCAATAAAATATTACTTATTGGCGTCATTTACAAAAAATTTCCATGATTGAAAATAATTTTGAAATTTGAAATTTGTCATTGCTGCTTCAAAACCTAGAGAACTACGAAGGTGGATGTTGCTTTACCAACTGAATAGCTTTATCAGTGTTCTTAATACCATAAATTGACTTTCATCAAAGGCCATTTCATTGAATATGGTAACCATGTAAATTCCAAAAATCAAATTGTTGTTTGGTTTTCAACACATTCACGTAGTGTTTACTGTATATTTCTGCCATGTTTTCATCGAAGTTTCTTCTGCTTTCGCCACTGCTGTTATTATGTAATGCTAGAAGAAACATGGCACATACTCCTCTTCTTTCATGGTTCTCAGTAAACGTGCCAGTCAAATGTTTTTTTTTTGTCTGTATCATGCAACATAATCCTGTCTCATTCTGCAAACTTCATCTATTTCTCCATGATAAATCTTATCCGGGAATAGTTGCTATTGAAATAAATCGTCATCTTTTTTCATTTAAGAGCGTGTTTGGTTACAGCTCAAAAAGAAGTAACTTTTTTGTTTCTTAACATCTTTGGATAACTTACTTTTTTCTTGCTTTTGTGTAAAGCTTAACTCTAGTTTCAAAAAGTCAGTACAGGAAAGAGATGCATGATAAATTTTTCTGGTTTTCATATGGTGCAGCTTTTCAACTGTTTTGGTTTCCAGTTCTGCTTGCACTTTGAGGCTTTCAATCTGGGAAGGGCTCCCGTTTATATGGCATTCATTCGTTTCATGGGCGAGGAACATGATGCCAAAAAGTTCAATTATAGCTTGGAAGTTGGCTCAAACGGCAGAAAGCTGACTTGGCAAGGAGTTCCGAGGAGCATTCGTGATAGTCATAAAACAGTTCGAGATAGTATGGATGGACTAATTATTCAAAAAAACATGGCGCTCTTTTTCTCTGGAGGTAATAGCCGGGAACTGAAGCTAAAAGTTGCTGGGCGTATATGGAAAGTATAGTCGTAAACTAGATGTACTTTCGTGGAATCACGATCATGGAGTACCCCTTTTTTTTTGGTCTTGGCAGAAACATATGACTGGCAAATTTTTCATGATCGGGGAGGATATTTTTTAATTTGTCTGTAAATGAACTGCATAGAAGGTACTCTTTTAACAGTTTGAACTCAAATCGACTTATTTACTCGAAAAGTTTTCAGCTGAATTTGGACAATTTATTAGTTGCTCTCGTTGAAGCTGTGATTTGCCCCTCCCCAAGGCCAATATTTGATATACGATACTCGACTTGACATAATGAACAAGATTTCTTGTCTTTTTAGTAGTCCAGTATCGTCCAGTCTACATCTTCAATAAAATGTCTTTTGAGAACGAGACCACCATCTTCAATAAAATGTCTCTGAGAACGAGGCCACCTTGTCTCGTGTACTCAAATTTTGCTTAATTCTTTCCTTTTGCTCATTTTCTATGAACACTTAACTTGCCCATATATGGCTTTTGACATCTAAGTGATGAATCCATTAATTCAAGTAGAACTGTACGGGTTAAACGTTGTTTTATTCCAAATGTTACGAGTGTCAATTGTATTTGAAAAAAAATGTCGTGCCTACTCTTATTCGACGAAGAAATCATCACATGCAATGGGCCTAACAGCTCGATACCAATCCTGTGTGATATCGAAATGCAGAATTTCAGAAAAAAAAATAAAAAATCACTAACTAGTTTTGCCAAGAAGCTGTACCAACTTTTCCCCATAAATATATAATCCCAGCAGGTAAAACATCCAACTGTCCAGTTTGGTTAAGGTACAAGGGCAATAACAAACAAAAAGTATCCTTGAAATGCCACTGTTGCACAATATATAAATAACTTTTAACGAGAAATGAATCTCCTTCGGGCATTTAACTCTAGCATTCAATGTTGACGGAAAAGCACAAAACGAAAAACCCACGAAACCAGGCTCATTTCTTGAAGCGAACAACGATCCAGAAAGACATATTCAAGATACAGATCGTCCATAGCATACACAAGCAATGTAGAGATTTTTTGCCCATTTTCCCTGGGACACGAGCAAGATAGGTGAGTAAAACTAGAGATGAACATTTCTTCCTTCCCAAAACAATGAAGTAAGGTCAATTGTTCACTCAATATAACCATATGATATATCTAACTTGTGCTGTTTACTCTTGCTTCTTGAATAATAAAGTAAAACGCACTAAAGGATTCAATGAGACAATTTTACAATATATAACTACTGCAGGCTATCTTTCGTCAATGCAAGTTGTCAACATCATTTCAAGCAATTAAGAGCAAGTATTCAAGAATTTCAAACAGCAGAATGAGTTGAATTAGAATAGTCTGGCCAGGAAAGAAAATGGAATAAACCATCCATAAAGATACAAGCACACTTCGTCCGTAGTGAAAGTAATTAACCCAATTACAGCAAAGAATTGATTATTCCATCTTTTATGAAACTATGACCATCAAAAGCCCTTCTCTAAGGGAGGGAAATTATTCAATGTGTAAGTGGGAAACAAATCAGAATTCAACCAAATATTCACCTTAATATGTAAGTTGGGGAACGAAGATGTACGTAACGTTTCCTGACCATCACTGATGACTCTGAGCCTAGGCACACTCAAAATAAGAGCAACTTGGTCTGATGTAGCAGCCGTTGATGTGATTCTATAGCCTTTCTCCCATCGTTTATGGACGCCTTCACTCGGATAAAGAAAATCAAGCTCCACAACCTGCAAAACCGAAGAAAAATCAGAGATAAAGAGAGATCAAAATAAGGTTCCTTATTCTAGGTGGAGTAGCATTTTACGTTTCTAATGTGCTAGTGAAATCTCTTCATACAATGAAGCAGATTAGTGAGAATTCACCATTCTATTTGCATAGGATTGACAAATTCTTATGAAAGTTGAGCATTTTTATTCCTCATTATTGCTCTTTCTTCCTCACAATTTACCTATAGATCCATGATAAATAGAAATTTATCCACACATGAAAGCATTAGTTCGTAGGTACATGGTCTAATTAGTTCCATAAAGTTATCATCTGCAGCAGAGTGCTACTGCCGATTATTTTTCTTCAAGCATTTAAAAGCAAAAATTCTATACATTTTTCCAGATTCCAAACTTAAATAATCTTCAACTTCCATAAATAGATTTGGGACCTAACATTACCCTAGAAAATGAGAAGATAAAATTTACTTGCCTACAGATTTTATTTATATATATTTACAGTTACTCAATCTGTGGTAAATATGAATTTCTCCACGCATGAAAGCATTAGTTCATAGGTAGATGGTCTCTGTCCGAAACTAGTTCCATAAATTCATCATCAGCTTCGCAGAGTGCTGTCTGAAATTGTTTTGCCTCACTTTTGTATCCCTCTCCCTAGAGGCCATTAATCAAATTTCAGTTAGCATCCAAAATCCAAGAAATCATTCAGAAACTTCAATAGCAAAGAAAATCAGTATGTGCAAATCAGCCTATAGTATATAAATGTGGAACTCCCCAACATTTTTGTTCAAGATTAGTTCTTCTTCTTTGAGGCATTCCAACAAGCACGTATAATGCAGCTACTCCTAAATATCTTTGCCAGTAGTACTCTGGTTGCT
>CAIGRO010213485.1:0-23282 GCA_903798355.1 Fraxinus baroniana | reverse complement strand
AATAATTTAAAGAAAAGCTAATCAAAATAAAAGATCAAATAAATATTTTTTTGGAGTAGTAAAATTAAGTGTTAAATATAAAGAGTCTGTTGGAGTACTTCAAAATTTTAAATCTCTAAATTTATAGATGCTCTCTAAATGCTAGAAAATACTCTTTAAAAATAGAGATGCTCTTAGTATCAAAATTTGGTTTAACTCTCTCATAAAACAGATGTCTTAAGTTTGAATCCTAGGAACGCGATGAAAAGTCGTATGGGATAATATGAAATTAGACTCTTCCAAAATAGCAGTACATGAGAATGGTTGATCAAGAGGTCCAAGTCCAAAAAGAATAAAAATTATCAACTTATATCAAAATCTATTGAAAATCTTATTTTTAACTAAACCAAACAAGGGTAAAAGGTTGAAAACAATTTAATCATATCAACATAATAAACCTAAGCAACAGATTGAGTTCCATGGTATAATTTTTCCTAAATTTATTTTTATTTTTCCTTTTTTTTTAAACAACTATTTTCCTACTTATGTTGGGGGGATGGGGATGGGGTTGGGGTGGGTGTGGGTGTGGAGAATGCAATACTTCAACCCAAAGACTTAATAGGAGTCCTCTTAAAACATGACTCATTCTTGGAACAGATCATGATAGTGGTGGGGGACCATAAAAATGGATACTCAAAGAGGCTGCAATATACAAATTTCTTTTACATTTTTGTTGCTCATAAATACAGAACATGCATGTATACATATATGCTACAATATGGGATGGCTATACTGCTAAAAGTGAGATCTTCACGTTAATCTTTAAGTACCAACCCCATCAGACACCAAATAAGGTGAGGGAAAAAAGCTCTCAAATTTGGGGCTCAATAGTAACCATAAGTACATTTTACCTAATTGTCTACAAATTCAATGCCAGCTTCAGCTTCTGTTAATTCATCGTCCTTGACATCTAACATGTTGTCACAGAGCTCCAGAAGTTGATCTGCAAGGGGAGGAATACCTGGGTTCCGCCGGTCATTGTACAGATGAGCATTGTATGCAATCTGATACATGTCATGCCTGAACTCCTCACGGTTCTTGTACATTAACCTTCTCGCTTTATCCCTCATTGTGGACAAATCCATAGGGTGTTCAACGAAATCCAAATAGTCGGGAGCTTCCTTCTTTGACACTGGCTTTTGAAAGAGATAGGAAAGATCTTTCCTGTCTTTAAGAGTTTCCACAATGCTTTCCAATATGTTTGACAAACCAACCTGCGGAACAGGCAAAAAAAAAAAAGAAGAGAGGAAAAAATCAACGAGTGCCAACAAGTTTGGACGGAAAAGGAGATTAAATTCAACTTGCGTCCACTTGTCATTGTTCTACTGTCCTCTAATAGTCTGACTGAACTCCTTCCTTTTTTGTAGATAAGGCAGGGGAAAACAATTCTTAGCCACAGGCTCAATTAGGCAATTGAGTCTTCTTATATTCTTCTAATGAAATGAGATTTGAGAATTTACCATAATTAGAAATAACATGCATGCAAATGGTATTTCAGTAAAAAATTAATCCTTTCCGGTTTCACTTCATTAAGAGCAAAATGTAGATGACTAGACTCGAGCAATTCAGAAATTGTAGTAGAAATAGCAAAGAATAATACAGATGGTACTTATATTTGGGTCTCGGCAAGGATTACTGTTGAAAGTTGCAGTTGCACGAAACATGAAGAAAAGACAAGAAAAAAAGTGTAAACATCAATTACCTCCCCACCACGTCGACGTTTAGCAGGTGGGGCACTCTCAGAAGTGTACCTTCCAGACTCGACAGCGGACCTCCTCCACCCCACTCTCTCTCTTTCTGGTATTCGTCTATCGTTTCTTCTAGGAGGGAGGTCATCTAAGTAATTATCCCTTACCTCAGGCCTTTTCTTCTTTTTTTTCTTTGTCTTTGCCTTCTGCCTTTCTTCTTCTTCCCGCTCTCTTCTTATGGTTTCTTGATACCTTCTTAACTCGGCTAACTTCTCTTTCTCTTCAAACATCGTCATTTTTTCCTCATACGCCCTTCTGGCCCTCTCTTCTTTGTGCCTTTCTGCAGCTATCCTTTTCTCTTCTTCTTCCCACCATGGCATATCCTCTCCACTTCTCATCCTTGANATGGTTTCTTGATACCTTCTTAACTCGGCTAACTTCTCTTTCTCTTCAAACATCGTCATTTTTTCCTCATACGCCCTTCTGGCCCTCTCTTCTTTGTGCCTTTCTGCAGCTATCCTTTTCTCTTCTTCTTCCCACCATGGCATATCCTCTCCACTTCTCATCCTTGACGTCCCTTCTGAGAGATGTTGGCTTTCATGTTCCCTATTCTTATCAAGACTCGACAAGTCAATAATTTTCTTCATTTTCCGGTAATCATGGCCAAAACTTCCTTCCTGGCTAATTTCATCCACGTTGATAATCTCTTTCGGTTTTTTAATAATAATTTTCTTTTGAGACTGTTCTCTCTCACCCTCCATTGGTGGCCTTATTACAATAGACGGCTTATGTGATTCAACCTGAACATCTTCGGGTTTCGTCTTGTTTGAAAAAATTATCTTATTGACTTTGGCAGCAGCATTATGTCCTGTTTCAGCATCTAATTTAACTGGTTTGTCAGAAATTTGTGGGGCCACAGGAGTGAGTTTATCAGGAAGATTGTCCGTTGACCCACATTTGACCTTCAGAACTTTTGCTTTTGCACTAGGCCTATCGTCTTCCTGTGCTTCCACAACAGCAATTTTTGTTGCGCTTTTCTGTACGAGCTTTTTAGGAATAATTTTCTGTGGGGTCGGCTCGACTTGATCAACATAATTAGGCTTAGGTTTCCCAAGTGCCTTATCAGGATCCATTCTTTCGACTCGTGTTTCTGAATCTTCCCCATACTTAGGGCAGTTCTTGTTGGTCCTCATATGACCAAGCTGGTACATCAAGAAGTATAGACTAGTAGATATACGATTTCCAGGAAAAGAACAGAAATCCGTGAATAGTAACATACCTGGCCACAAGCCCCACATACAAAACTCTCTCTTGCTGATTTCTTTTCCTTGATTATCTGATTTTCAAGCAGCAGCAATGTCAAGGTTGGTTCCATGCAAGAAATGAAAAAATAAAATTAAGCGCCCACGAGTTGGGATTGAAAAGACAGTATGTATATTCATAAACAATCCACCATCAGTAAGTCCTGAACAATTTTGGTATACTTAAAACTGCGTACCAAACATACCCTTTATGCACAAGAAGGGAAGGAGACTTACCTTCATTCCATCCCCTAATATTTTAACTTTTTTATGCAGTAATCCCATTTGTTCGATGTCATTCTTTCTCTTTGGTTTTACTTTCGCCGATAGGTTCTTTCTAGCAGAAAAATTCTCGCTCTGCACCAATCAGTGAAAAATTAAAATTATCAGAGATTTACACTGAGAACCCATAATGTAATGATAAGATAAAATGTAGACACTATCAATGTCAAAACGCATTGCAAACTGAACAGTAAAGGAAAAACAAAGTTTTTGACCTCTTTTTGATTTTTAGTAATTTCTTTAAATGCATAGTATCCCTCGGACTGGGAGGTTTTTTTAAAAACTGCAGTGTTTTTCTTCATTCGTTCACTGCTTTCAGCACCAAACTTTGATTTTGAGGCCAGTCCAACTTGCTCCCCAACAGCTCGCTCTTTTTTCTTCTTTTTCCTTTCATCTTCTTCATCTACAGATAATATCAATGGTCAGATATTGCCATCAGAATACATCAATTACAAATAGAATAATTGACCCAGAGCATGTTTCCCAAGCAAAAAAAATTTACTTGTACATATATGAGTAAGTTTTAAAATAGATAATTTTAAATATTGATCAAAGTTGAAAATAAGCAAGTCAATTTGAGAGTAAGGCCAAAAGTTATTCTCAAAATAAACAACCTTTTTTTAGTATGAAAAAAGTAAGTTATCTAAACATGATTGGAAACAAAAAGTTACTACGAAGTATCTTTTACTTTGTTTTAAGCTTAGTTTAAGTCAAACATGCTCCTAGAACTTCAGCACCAGAGTAATAAATAAAACAAAAAGAACTGCTGCACCAAAATAAGCATGAAATGGAAAGAAAACTCAATAGCATGTGCGATGAATTGGTGAGAAATTTTCCAAAACATGTTCTCCCATAAGCAAGGTTACCCTCATGAAAATCTTCTAGAATTCCCCTTGATCTCATAAACATCTTCAATTTAAAAAATAAAAAAAAATAAAAAAAAAATAATAATAATAATAAAAGTACACTACTTCACTTAAATGCCCCAATCAATCAAGTAATTGTCTCCAAATTCTCAATCCTAATGAAGATGAGGGATAGAAACAAAAATTGTTTACTCTTGGTGCTTTATGACCTCCAACTTTGAAGTCAATTTCATTATGAAAACAAGACAGTAATGAACATCTATGATTTCATGGGAGAGCCTATTCCTGGGTGCACTATTGCTTTAAGTTTTATACTCTATATACTCAATTTCACATCACAAAGTTTCAAAATGTTCTCTCCGAAACACTTTAAAAATGATTCCTCTTGTTAAACCAACTTATCTAACGGATCAGGCACTTAAGAGAGGAGACACGTTTATTATTTAATTTTGTTTCCAACAAGCCCCTTCAAGTGTAAGCCAGATTAATTTTATATCACAGCTGTGGCCTATGCACAATATCACTAAAAAGTGCCAGCTTGAACCCAGGTGTTTTGCCTGAATACCATGTCGACCAACTGGTCTATAACCTTATAAAGAAGAGCACATTTGTCTATATAAATTTCGTTTTCAACACCTCTTTTAGCGTCAACCACCAATACAATACTATCGGTAAAAAGAACACGCCATAGTACTGCCGACTTACAGATGACATCAGTACAATCTTTAAGTGAACACAAACCCACCAGAATATCTTTTAGGACGACTGATTATAGCTCTCTTGTACATATCCCTGATGACATCAATATTACCACCATCTAATGAAAGTGTGTTTGATGTTCAGCAAAGCAATATCCCGCATCATCGAATGTCAATTAGACAGAACAACAATATTTGTAAAATAATTTTTAGAAGAATGCTCTGCGAACAGTTTGCTGCAAAAAGATACCGAGAAACTTTTTTTTGTTTACATAATACCAAGCAACTTGAAACAGTACCATAAAAACGAACTTCGTACCATCCATTAGCATCCTGCACAATTCTGCTGCTTCTGCCGCCTCATCTTCAATTTCTTCTTCTGCTTGAGTCTGAAATGGGCGACGTCGCATTTTCAGTCCTTTGACACCATCTGCACCATCATGATTAGACTCATTATTACCTTCTTCGCCCTCTTCAGCATCTAGAAGATTTTCCAAATCTCCGGCAAAAGAATCCAAGTCACTGTTTGCCTCTGATTCACTCTCATTTTCTTCACCATCAGCAGTAGAGAGACTTTGAGCTTGCCTATCCCAAATTTCCTGACATTTTTCTCGTGTCTGCTGCTGAAGCTGCAAGAAAGACATGCGCTGTCCTCGAGCAAACTTGCTTGTTGTTGTTGGATCAACCTGAACACCCGATGCAGCTTGCTCACTTGAAAGCTTGCGTATCAAAGCAATCCTATGCCACCGAGTTAGTTTGGCAATCTGCTCCTCCGGAACTTTGAATTTAAGGAGAAGCTATAAAAAAGATTGAAGGGGCAATAAGTACGATGAATACATTCTATATTATACATTAGCTTAATGTTAAAACAGTATTACTTATAATGTTCTAAATAATGTCCGACCAATATCTCAGAATTGATGGGGGAGAGTTCTAACTTCCCTCAAGACTCAATACCGAAGGGGGAGAATGAAGAAAAATGAGACACAATATTCATGGTGTCAAGCTTGTCCACTGTGTCTCTCAGCAACTAGGAATATATGTATATAAAAATACTTCCAAAATTTAAGATTAGGGGAAAGAAATCATTTCTCCCCTTCAATTAAGCACCAATTAAGTTATTAGAGATCGCAGATTCGCAAGTCTCAGAAAAATAGGCCCCCCATCTGATGCAATCAGATTTTTCAATAATTATATTAAGAACTACGAAAAAATTAATTTTTCATAAAATAGTAAGATATAACTATATATTTCATAAAATAGTAAGATATAGCTATATATTTTACGATCATAAAGAAAGAATAATGCCTTTTATCTCCCCACCTCAACCTTACATATAGTTTAACTTTTCTAACAATGCAGTGGAGCCTAACCTTTCAGCACCATTAAGATTTTATGTAAATCGTGAAGTTACAGGATTCAATTCACAAGACACATAACTCAAGAAAATGTGCAGAAAAAAGCTCCATATCAGATTACTTATTGTCCAACATCTACCAGAAGAAACGAGTCTCCTTACTGGGAGCACTTCATAGGTCAAATTTGCCCATAAAAAGACAGATAATTCTAAGAGAGAGATCTCTGTTCATCTTGGACATCATGGATATACAATAAAATTGATCAAACTTTAACAGTTTATTCATCTCCCCACTACACATGCAAATCTCAACTCCCCAGGTTCTACATTTCACTTTCCTCTCCCCGCCTAAGACAACACCAAAAACAATGTAGACATGCAACACATCAAATTTTTACCTATTAAGCATGAAAAGATTGTGAATGAAAGCAAAGCTACGAAGTAAAAAAAAATGTTATCAAATTACCTATTAAACTAACCTTTTTCTATCAGGATTATCACAATTAAACATCATAAAATGGTATGAGAACCACTAATTTTTTTTGTAGGAGGTATGAACTGGGACTAGTTCCAATGCAGTCAACAAAGATCAATAAAAGCACAAGCAAAGGAGTGAGAAGGAAAGATATATTGACAAGAACTTAAAATTTAGTAAAAAAGTACGGATCCAGAATGATTTCATATTCTATTATATCATAGTCATACAAGCATAAAGGTGTAGCAAAACAACCTCTCTTGCAGCTTCCATGCTCAATCTACGCAGATCAGCATCTGTTCCAGTTACTGTTGATCCTTTGCCAACAACTGTTTTCTTCTTCACCATTGCATTTGAAATTGGGGCCTTAGGAGTTACACGAACATAACTAAAACCTAGACCCCGTCCAGAAGGGTCACCAACACCAGTAATCTCCAGACGCTCAATCTTTTCTTCATCCTGAATATCAAAGGTAAGATCAATTTCCAAATACATGATCCTACACATTATGGTTTAAACAAGTATATCACAATGTAAGCAACCCAATGTCCTTAAATTTAAGGTGTAAAATGTGATATATAGGAGGATAACTGGAAATAGAAAACATAGCAATTCGAGAAACAATGAACTAAAGTTGTCAATTGCCCGCATGACAGGTCGCTCTGTAAACCAGGCAAGTCTGCAGACTCTCAAGGCAATCAAAGCTACCATTTGACAAATATTCACCACACAGTATATTAACAGAACGGATAATTAATATAACAGAAAATATACTGTATATTCACTTTTCTTTTTCCTTTCTTTTGAGGAGGGGTGGGTTTTGTCTTTCTTCCTTTACACTTTTATTGGAGATAGGAGTAGGGAACCACGAAAAGGGGGTCCCGCAGAGAGGAAAGAAGCTATAACTTACCTCTTTTGTACAGGCCACAAAATTGCTACTCAAATTCCATGGGAGGGGTGGGTTTTGTCTTTCTTCCTTTACACTTTTTATTGGAGATAGGAGTAGGGGAACCACGAAAAGGGGGTCCCGCAGAGAGGGAAGAAGCTATAACTTACCTCTTTTGTACAGGCCACAAAATTGCTACTCAAATTCCATGGTGTTATCTGCAGTTCTCTCTCAATGTGTGATGCGGCAGCTAAAGCAATTGCTTCATCTGGCAGTTGATTCATTGCAGACGAAAGGCCTGCAGGATGAGTCAACCTAGTGATTCCTAAACGTCTAAGCCTGTATTGGCCAGCCAGCATGCTCTCATAGGCACACACCTACGGCAATCAGTAAAAAGAAGTAATAAATTATCTACTACTATCAAACAATAGTAAAAAATATTCATGTCCTTAAATAATAAAAAAGCATAGATAAGATGGTCAAGGGAAAAAAAAAAAATAAAAAAAAAAAATAGGAGAGTAATCCTGTTTGGGTGATTTGAAGTAAATCCTAAATCATAATTCTTTGTGGCTTGACACAATAGAAGAAGTGTTGCATAACAACAGCTTCATGCAATAAGGTAATTAAATTTAGCCAATATCAAGCTGTTGCCATCTTTTACACCCAAATGATACAACGGGTCTGTTTGAAACCCATTTTTAGTAGAAATAATTTTTGGAATAGTGATTGATGTAAGAAATGTGGTGGAAAAGTGATGAAAAGTTTTTGATTTGTGTGTAATATTATTTTATTGAAGAATGTGTGGTTGAAATGTTTAAAATAGTGATTGCTGTAAGAAATGTGTGGTGGAAAAGTGATGAAAAGTTTTTGATTTGTGTGTAATATTATTTTATTGAAGAATGTGTGGTTGAAATGAAGAATGAGAATGAGAATGAGAAAGAGAATGGGAAATTAAAGGGTGTCAAACGGGGGCAACATTGCATGGAAAAAGGAAGAAACCAATAACTGAACCCCAGAAATTATGCCTTCCAAGGCTTTATATCATTAAAAAAATGAAAAACACACATCTCATGGCATTAACCAACTTCCCAAAATCTGACAATCTTAATTGAGAATATTTTACAAGGACATTAATGACAAACGAATTTTGACAACTTTTCTAATAACTTATCGCAGCCAAGAGGGATGACTCTTGAAAACACATAAATGATTCTTCCATACTCCAATTCTTCCTTCAGTTTTTTGACAACGTCTCGTCCTTTTCTCTTTTTTTATCAACTATCAAGCTTCAGGCAAAATTGCCAGGTCAAACATGACACTTTTTTGGTTGAAAAATAGTATAAACTATGTAGAAAAGCCATCTATGTTTAAGTAATCCCAGAAGGTTTTGAAACACTCCATCTCTCTGACCACCCTCTGAAGCAATAAACCCTTTGAACCATTATTTATCTTACTATATGATCAGAGCCAAAGATGCCAAAATGTCAACCAAGTAAAGGCATGTTAATGTTACTTGGAATCTTATCGACATTAAAAAACCTGCCCAACGTAGTGTCATTTGTTTAAGTTCGTAGAAAAATATGGAACCTTTGCCATGAATCATTTGTCTAAATTCTGCAGTTTTAGGACTTTCCATTTTATAATTGCATGCCCATGAATGATCTTTTAGCAAGTTTCACAACCAACAGTATCTATTTATTTCACCCATTCTACAAAGGATCTTGATATTATGCCCTTATTTGACATCCATTTTTTTCTCACTCTCTCATTTTTTTTCTCTTTCTTCATTTCAACCACATATTCTATCAATAAAATAATATTATACACAAACCCGAAAATTCTCCTTACTTTTTAACCACACATTCTTCCATCAATCACTATTCCAAATCAAATTCTTCTCCAAAATGGGTGTCAAACACAACCTATATAACTTGTACACTCTTCTTCAAGTTTTGAAACTATAGAATAGACAGCTATCAATCCTTGCAAAACAATATAAAAATATTTATATGTTATGGTCGCTTCAGAGGGACTAAACAAGATAAACTGTTTAAAACTGACTCACATCTTCAGGCGTCACCATCCTTCTCAATTCTTCCTCGGAAGGGATGCGAGAATTGCGCCTCATAACCCAAAGAGGTTGTCCATTTGGTCCCCTCTGGTACATTGCACAAGCAGTAAATATGATTTATTTTAACAAACAGAATATCAAGAATGAGCAATTTAAAGATATAATTACCGCTGACACAACTAAATGGTGCATGTCTTCTGCATTATTTTTTAAATTCCAATTTTTGCTTCTTTTTCATTTGGTTTCCTTAGTTTGTTTGTTCGTTTTATTTCACTTGTTATCTTCTTGTTCACGTGGTTTTATTTTATTTTTTATGGGGTGGGGATGGGTGGATCAAGATTGCATGATACCTGTAAATCAGCAATATTCTTCAGTTGCTTCCTAACAACAGCTTCAGAGAAGCTAGGAAACAGAGCAGACAACTCATCTGCACGTATGGAAGGATGCAAACCACGCTTTTCGGCAGCATAGAACTCTCTATACATGTAAACCAGTAGCCTCTTCCCATTATATGACTGCACAATACCTTTTGCAGGCGACATTACTTCCATGTGAGGCTCCTATAGATTACAGTTGCAGACAGAAAAAGGCATTTAACAGTGAAAATTAAATATTTAAAATATAGCAATCACATGCTGCAAAGCAAGATAAAAGTGAACAAATGCACGAAAGAATGATGAGGCCAGCACACACAAAGGGGAGAGAGAGAGAGAGAGAGATTATGCAGTTCAAATGAACAACATAGCTTTGCAATTGGGTGTGATGCTTGTCTCTGGTGCATCATCCTAAAATAATAGTTGTCAGCACCTCCAATGCCCTTCAGCATTCAGTTGTTGAGGAGTACACCTCATAATATCAGCTAAATTATTGGAGTTAAGTCCCCAGAAATGAAAATAAAACAAACAATTGAGAAAGGAGGGTTCTTTTTGTTGATATCTCATGAAGTTAAATGCTTCCTGTCCTTTGCCCAAATGAATGAGACCATTATTACATTGTGCATCTTGCAATAGAGCTTGATGAAAAGTATAGGCAGTTTCATGTATAGAAAGTATGAGGAGTGCAACAAATCCACAAGAATGCAAACAGAAGAGGAAAAAAGTGATGGATGAAAAAACAAGACAAAAAGAAATGCTTGAGTGGAAAATCAACATAATGAATGAAGGTGTGAAAGCAGTGTCCTATGTAACTCAACAGAAGAGCAGGAAAAAAAACTGTAGATATACCACACCATTAACAGAAATGGAAGAATCTTCCTTGAGAACCATAGTTTCAATATTTGTTATGATTTGGACCTTTTGATCCACAAGTTTTACTTTAAGATTTGTTTTTTATTCAAGTTTAATTGGGATTTCCTTAGTAATCTAGGCTTAGTGTTAGAATTAATAAACCGAGATTTATATAGATGAATACCTATTCCTTGTTCTACTTGGAAATGTCTTTATGCCTATAAATACTTATGTTAGACTTCTAGATTATGAGAATTAAAAAAATATATTATGAGAATTCAATACATGGTGATGGTAAAATGCAACAGATTAGATTTAAAATGTATAATCAGATTCAGCAAATTCATTAGAAGTTGACATAATTAGACAATTACAGAAAAAGGTCTTTTAGGACACAGCAAATAAGAAGGCAGACTTATCTGGGGAGGGGGTAGAATCAGAGGAATAAGATGTTACTATAACCTGTTGTCCAACAACATCAATTCTGTCGATACGCCTTATGGATAGCTTGCCTTTAGCAGACCGCACCAGTAGATAATCTGTAGGTGACACTTTATGCTGAAATATGGGTGCCCTGTACATATTAGTTTCAAGGCATGACTGGCTGCAACCAGGTTTTATGTCTCCAAGGAAAGGAGATTTATCAGAAGGATTAAGTGTGCGGACACTCCCGAAACTGTGATTTTCATTACGCAGCATACTGCCCATTTGATCACCAGGGGAAGATTTCTGATAGTACGTACAAAGTTTTGCACCCATTCCAGCATTCCCCAGGAGTAAAGGTCTTTCCTCACAGTATCTACATAAAAATTTCTTTAAATAATGATTTTCAAAGTTGGAGTATGGTCAGGAACTCTTTTTTACAATAAAAGAGAGAAAATAAAGCTATGAAGAGAAGGTTTCAAAGCAGAAATCAGATCATTTCAGTGATGTGAACAGTACCCTAGTTTTTCACTTTATTACAGCTAGTAAATAGTTGCAAGGTAAGGGGAAACAAGTTTTTATTATAGCAGAAGAAATCTGAACAGAAAAAGAAAAACACTTTACCCATGCAAAGAATTATGCAAATCAAGGCAAACACAATTCAAGTTCTCAATATCAATAACAATCCACGCTACTAAAATTGTTTGGTTGGGTTCAACTCAAATTAGTGAGATTAAAGTTTATAGGCCAAAAAAGAAATTACTTTAAAGTTTCATGACCAAGTGATAAATAGACAGTGAACTAAATCACCTTGTACAAGGAAACACGGTTGGCAGCTGAAAAAAAAAAGTAAGAAGAAAAAGACTCCTAATTAGGTTGTACACGGCAGCAGAAAGCAAAAAGTCACGCAACAAAGGTGTGTATGTGAGAGAGAAACGTGTTTATAGAGAGAAAAAATAGAGATAAAAAACAGTATGCGTGTATTTGAAGCATATGTTGAGTGTTCTAATTTTGTGTTGAGATGATGAGAGAGTGAGGAAAGCATTGTGAAGCTTTTTGTGCTAATAGATTCTCCTCATATTATCGCGATAGTTTACCAAACCACGTTTAATTTGTGTTGTTCTTTCGTGGCTCGCCTTTTTTGTTTTTGTTCTGCTGCGCCCGTTGTGCGTTTGGGAGATTTTTCTCAACAAAATAAAGTATAGAAATATGTGAAACTATAAAAATCATAAATTAAGACGCAAGGACCAAAAATTCGAGAAAATTATACAATGCACTTGACTCTTGACCATTATGAAAAACAAGGCTCTAAATAACCAGAAATAACGTGCTTTTGACCAAGAAGGCTCTTGCTGATTGTGACCTAGTGTCATTGGTATTGGATACCAAATTCAGGCCTTGTTTGAACTAAATTATTGAAGAATGAGAATGAAAAATATAGTCGTTATTGGGGTCCACACAAGAAATAGAAAATTTGAATTTAAATGTTGATGCGATGGATAACGGTCATATTTTTCATTTTAATGAGAAAAGAAGGTGGCTCAAATGGGGCCTCAATATTGTGATGCAACCAATTAAGAGTGTTTGCATTAATTTGCCTGTGCTGTATAGAAATCAATTTAGGAACTTTTCGAGGATGCGTTGGTGGGAAGTTTCTTCCTGATAATATTAGCCTATGTTTGACACATGTTTATAAATTGTTTACACTCAAGCCACTTTTAATCCACACAATTCGAGGTACTCACAAGTAGTACCCACTTATCCTCCACTGATTTCTATTTATTTATAATTTAAACAGTTTATAAATACTTCCCCAAATATGCTCTTAGTTTTGTTAAGAATGAACCCAAAGCTTGGTTTTCAAACTTCAAGCTTGTTGAGTAAGGACATATTATATAATCCCGTCTGCACACAATATATCATACTAATCATAAGATGATCGTACACAAGATAAAAAATTGAGCACATAATTATTACCTTGATTCACATAACATAAATGAGCTTTCAAGGAGAAAAATATTTAAATGACAAAAATTTCTTGAAAACTTACTCCGTTAAGAAAACATGGCCATCTTTCACTGAAAGATCAGATTTCTTCTTAAATGCCCCAGGAGGACGAAGAGACTTGTTCTGACCAGGAAGCTTTTGCGCTCTGGGCAGTAGATGTACTTTTGTACGAATAAGATGCAATACGGAGTTTGGACGAACATTTTGTTCTGCAAGAGATTTGTGGTCTTCAAGCTCCATTCCCGAAAAATATATTTTCACAGGCTCAGATAGTTTAAAATCTACATAAGAGAGAATAACGAGTTAGTGATCAGGATCTTATAAAGATAGATTATACACACACATAATGTTCAATGCAAACATTCTGCATATAAATGCAGGCATCACATTTTGTAAGAGAGAAAACTGACCTAGCTTTTTTGAAGCTTTAGCCTTAACTGACAAAATGGTTTCTTCAGCATCCACGTGAAGTTTACTTCCTTTGCCTCCCAAACTCTTTAGTATGACTTTCATTGGTCCCTGTGTAGGTAGCTTTTCTTGTTCCTTGAGAGCCACCTCAATATCATGAGGATACCATAAAGCTTTCGGGCGGTGAAAATTAGCAATATCCTTGCTGAAAAGAATAAATTACTTCAAATAGGAAAGCAATCTTAAGCTAAATATGAAATAGATATGCAAAACAATAAATCATTTATGTTTCAACAATGAGGTACATAATAATGGACTCCTAAAATAATAACCACCTCACTCAGGTCAGAAAAAAATGGACAAACATGTATGCGTGCATGTGTCTGGTTTTGCTAACTTATTGCATAAAGATAGTAAATCATGTGCCACAAATTTTTTTTGGTTCAGTTTATTCCTGCCACATCATTAAAATATGGTCAAGGAGATGGTTTAAAAGTATTAATTTCAATTTATTTATTATTTTTGTTAATTTATTTTCTTGAACAAAGATGGGAATTTGGATTTTGGAAACCTGAACTCAAGCAAACCACCTGTGACATCATCGGCAATAACTAGCCTTATTCCACTATAAACTAAAGGAAAAAAAACATATATTAGAGAAATTTCATTGATATATAAATCTTTGTTCCAAATTCACCACTCAACTGGTTTATTTGGTGACCGAGACAAAATTAATTATTTCTTGCAAATTTTCTATAGAAAACTTCACGACACTATGCCCCAGACCAACAATATCGGTATAATTTCACCGATCATTTTCTCATTGCTCTTTGATAGGCCTCTCTCCTGGGTTTGGTATTTGACAAACGTATTAACGATCATTAAATATTTGAATTAACCATAGTTATACTTTTTGGACTTGTAATTTTGTTTCAAAAACAGGCAGAGAAAAGAAAGATAACAAAAGGGACAGCAGCTGGATGGTGGATAAAGAAAGTAGTAGTACAATAACAGAGGTATTAACTAAATGCAATAGTAGCAGAGAAATAGAGGAGAGGGCATAAGATATTGTTTACCCTTCTGACAAGTGGCCTAGTAACTTGTTAAGGTTAAATTTGTCACAAAATCAGTTCATATATACTATCCTAAACTGCCGTGCAAAAATTAAATTTGAAACTGAGGAACAATTAGACAACGGTAAGCTACTTGTACTATAGGGTATACGAGTCATTGGACATTGCTTGCAGTGAGCTCCTCCTCAAAAAAAGAAAAGAGAAGAAAAAACTCCCTCTTAATATGTATCTACGAATACATTTATGTCATATACATGCATGCAAGTACATAAGTACATGTGTATATGTATGCAGACATGGTGTAGCAAACTAAAAATTCAAGCAACTTGATTACTATATTGCCAGACCTAGAAAAGAGGAACATAGAGAATGCATATCAGAGTAGCACCAACCACCACAAATTGGATATCAGCCTCAATGCACAATTAACATAGATGAAGAAATGACCAAAAGAAATAAAATAAAAACATCAACTCTTACTTGCTTAGTTTCACTTTCATAGTTTGTAGTTTAAGTGCTGGTACTGAATGCAAATTTTTGTGATCGGTTCTTTTTTTGGAATGTGATCCCCGCTGCTGAGAAGATGTTCTATTTGGATAAAATTTGTCGTTGGCAATATTGAACTGGCCAGCTGACATGCCTCGATGACCATGTAGCTCGAATGAATCCCCATTGCTGGGCATTATAGAACGAGCTTTGACCATAGCGCCTGCATGGAGCCAAAGGTGCTTCGCATTCTTATTGTCTAAAAGTTCAAAAAGCATCTGATCATCTTGGAGATCAAGAATTAGCTTTGGCCTTGCAATGGATTGATGTGGTTCCCAAACAATATTATCCAACCATGTTTCTTCCACTATATCCCTATTCAGTAATGTGAGGTTGCTAAAACGCCTCATGGTATCGCTGCAGAGTTTTGCTTTGGAAGCACCATCGTCTCCAAAATCTGCGATTGGGTCATCCATGTCTCCACAAGACTCTAACCTTAAAAGTTGAGGATGATATCTACTTCCCAGAAAGGAAAGATTTGCATGTCCAGAAAAATTTTCTGAGCCAAATGGCTCCACCGAAACAGAAAAACTACGCAGGAAAGAACCACGATCCTTTTCATAAAGTTCACCTTGAGGTTCCGGCGTGAGAGCTTGTGCCTCAGCCTCCAAATCCATTTCCTTATCAGCTAACAATTCAGAATCAGGTCCAGAAAGCTCACAACTCTCACCAACATCATTCGAAGATGGCGAGTTATTCCAGATAATCTTGTCTTCCCAATCTTGATGATCAAGTGGGTACAGTTCTGGTAAAGAAGGTGGACTCCATTCAGTAAAAGTATTCAGAGATGAATACTTTTTCATTGGTTCAGCACTAAAACAAGAATCTTTCCTATGATCATCGACTTTTGAGGCAATCTTTCCATTTCCGTGAACAGTTAAAGAATTTTCTGACTCCAGTACATCATCCAACACAGCAATTTCACTTTTAATCGGACGTGATTCCCTCGTCCCAGAAAATTTTGGCCAACACTCCTTCAAGTAATTTTCTTCATCTTCTTCAACCATACAGCAGGCATCCAAGGGTTTGTGCCTCTCTGCAAGAATGGGAAAGAAATTATGCCATTATTAGCAAAATGCCATAGAACTTAATAATAGAAGATAAGAATAGATAAAAAATGCTGTGAAATATCAAGGATAGAGACTCTTAACAGAATAATCAGTAAGGCAGACAAGAAACTGAAATACCAAAATTTTGACATTAGTTTAAAGTGGAGAGAGCATAAAATACTGTCTGACTTAATTATTCGATTGTACAAGGCCATTCATAATTCATCAGGAAAATATTATACTATAGAACCCCAAAAAAAAGACCTTTGGGAGTAATGAACGGGCGGTCCCTTTTCATTGCTTTCTTTAGGGGCTCGTGAATGCCGAAAATTTCAGAAAACTTTAAGATCGCCATCCCATCCTCCACACAAAGAACAGGAAGTGGTGCTGAACAGCCATCACCAGCTGGCTCTTCTGGAGCTTTCTGTTCCACCTGGTAAATGATGTATAGCAAATGACAATTATAAGTGACATAGCTGCACTAACGACGCCAACACATGGTTTTTATATTTCAAAGTTGCAAGTCAACATGTTTGTACTAGGATACTCAGAGAAGACAGTCTAACATCATCAAGGGTGACAAGATTTAGGGTTGTTAAGAACATTTTGTCCTCCACTGTTGCATACATTCCTTTCAAAATAAGTCTTCTTTCATTTTCTTTTATGAAAGAAAAGAAAAGAGATAAAAGGAAGAAAAGAAAAGAGATGGCACTTTCATATGGTTGTGCATGAAGGGTATCATTCAAACACATAAAAAAAGGAGAAGCAATACTCAAAAAGTACAAGTTGGCTGGCAAAGATGTCAGATGTTTCAAAAACATGAGCTATAAGAACCTAATCATTTGAATTCAGGGAGAGAAAAAATAAATCTAATGTTGAATGAGATTTGGATTGGATATTGTTCTGATATACAGATTTCTAACCTCCCCGGCATCCACCATTTCAGCATCCAAATTTTCAGAGTCAAGTGCATCTCTAAAAATATCTTCTTGGATTTCTTTCTCTTGTAATAGCACTTCATGACCATTAATTTGCTCACCTGCAAGTGGACATTAAAGTGAAAGGCATAAGAAAACGAATTTGAATACAAAAAATATTTGATACAATGGGTTAACAACTTACAAAAATAGGATCCTCCCTTGTGAGACTTCTTATTTAGCACAAATCATTGTAGTCATAATGGTGATTAGACAACACTATGGACAGTTTCATAACCTTCACTACCCAAAAGATCACAGAATAGCTGAAGGAATAATTAATCACTCTAGACTTGATTAGGCTATTTTGATCTATTAGCCCCATTACCTAACCTTTGGTCAGACAGCACTTAAATCCAAAAGAGATGGATGGATACATCTTTATTTGAAAATTTTATCCCCAACCAAAATAACCAAAAGTCTATAATTAACAGTTCATTGCACAGAGATATAGTCTGCCATGCAGTAAATGTCATAAAGTATAATACATGTCAATCATTCTACTCCATTGAAATGGTGCAATGTAGTGCTTAACTTTTCCATCTAATTCTAAGCGCAGCCTTCCAATAATGAATCACTGGAAGAACAGTAATTTAACTTTGGGTGAATGAGAATCGTATGAAATCTTGAAAACTAATAAAGTCCGCTTGATTTTTAGTGCTGGCCATTTTCTAGCCATCAGAAGTCATTTTTCTAAGTACTCCTTGAAAAGCAGAGGAACTGCAATACTATGAAAGATTAATTTGAATTTAAAACTTTATTGACTGTTCAATAAAATATACACATAGGTGCAGATAATAAAAAAAAATCAGACATATGAAATACACAAATATACATTCGTATACATACCTATATGCATACCTACATGTATATATTTACACAGATCAAAATACGCCTAAAGAGAGTATTGGTAGAATTAGATGTATTAGATCACAATTTTCAATGTGTTCAGAAGATTGCCTGTGTTCAACCTACAAATTATAAAATCTCAATCAAGACCTTTCTGTTCTTCTCATGAAACAAAAATGCAATTCATCCAGGGAGAATTTATAATGCACTTTCAGAAGTTATACAATCTTTTTGAGGTTAGTGCCTAGTGGAAATAAAAACTGTTGTGATTCACTAAATTATACTGCCAAATCAACAAAATGCTGAATAGAATACAATATATAAAACTTCACAGGCCAGACATATATACAGTAGCTGGGCATGGCTATGGGATCACCATAAAAATAAAATTTGAAGGACCAGAAAAATTAATTGACAAATATTGGACGATATATAGAATTTAGGAGAAAAGTCAATGGACAATGCTGGCAAACTCGGCCCAATATGCACACACACGCCCCAGGCCCTGCTATTGATGCTTTTCCACTTCCCGTTCCTTGGACAATTTTCCTTCTGATCTAGTTAATATTAAGGGAAGTATGGTATCACAAAATCAACTTTCAAACAATTTTAATACACTTGAGAAGCCATTGAGCTCAGAAATACCGAATTAACAGTCTTGAGATACATGATGATCCACATAGTTTAAAATGCAGAGTAGAAGGGCATGGAATATGCAAATCTCAAAAACAGAAGATCGTAATGAAAATAGAGGATATGAGCTAAAAATTTAAACCTGGAGAACAAAAAGTTTGATCTACATCACTATTTTCCACCTCCTTGTGTTGCTTTTCGTCTTTGTCTTCGTCTTCGTTTTCTTCTTCATCGTAATTTTCATCATCATAAATGGAAGCAGCATTCTCCAAAGTAGATGCTGAAACTTCTTTGGAAAGATAATTTTTCCGCAGATAGTCCTCCTCTGTAGCAGCTTGGACTTCTGGTCCTTCATACTGCTCGTCAATATCTTCATAATCAACGGCATCTTCTGCCTTCTCGTCATAATCTAGTTGCAATGAAGGTAGAGAAGAACACAGAATCAGAAACTCACCTTACTTCAAGAAGACAAATATAGCCTTTCCTTGCATGTTACAACACTAAAGAACAACCCCAAAGTAATTTCCAATAGCACTGACTTTTGAATTAGATTCCTATTATAAAACAACTGGAAATGAAAAATGAATATGATACTCATCAAATACCATTTCTAGACCTCAATGCCCTGTGCAAATTAAATTTTGCAAAAGTAAAATAAAGTTGGTTTAATATGTTCCCCCTCCAAAACATTCAAAATATTATTTTTAAAATACATTTTTCTATCCTTTCTTTTTAACCACACATTCTTCAATAAAATAATATTACAAACAAATCCAAAGTTTTTCCTTATTTTTCAACCACACATTCTCCATCAATTTACTATTCCAAAATACATTTTTAAGAAAAAATAGGACTCAAACCGACTCTATAACAGAAGGCGAGTTAACCAGCTTTTGGCTTGCAAAAATAGAATTGAAATCCACCATCTCTATAGCACGGACACTTCAACTAGGATAGCGTATCCGTGTCCAACACGTGTCAGTGTCATGGTCATTATTTTCTTTATCAAAATATATAATAGTTTTAACTCAAAACTATTATTAAATAACAAATAGGTATTCATATTTAAAAGATTTCGACAAGAAAAATTAATAACAAGTATAAAACTAAATTTATATGAAGAATCTAATCAATGTGTCAACGACATATCGTGTCAGTACTTTTTTAAAAAATCGTGTGTCGACGTGTACAACACGTGTTCGTGTCGGTGCTTCATAGCACCCTCTTCACCTAAAATTATAAAATTCCTTGTATGTAAATTGTAGTGGGAGTATATATTTCATGTAGCTTCAAAAAAAGTAGTAATATATTTGAAGTATGTTAATAATCTCCGCTTGTGTTTTTCATACTCAATCCCAACGCAGGGTAAAGGAGGAGAATCGCGGTAGGTTGAGAGCCAACATATAACTTTTTTATATCTTATGACGTGAATACTAATACACATTTCATTGTTGTCGTTGTTGTCGTATATAAATAACTCATAAGTCCTTTTCCAAAATTCTTAAACGGCAAAAATAGAAACAAAATGTTGATAAGTTTCTAACTCAAGAATTTTTTTGATAATCGTGGATGTCTGGACCAACTTGCGCGCACCTCGACTAATCTCACGGGACCCTGAAGTTTACAACCGGTACTCACCTCAGTGGCCTTGAGAGGACTCGATAATAAAATTACTAACCGAAATTAAATAATTGCATGATTTAGCGATCATCGGTACAAAATCTCACCTTGATCGGCAGCATCAGATGGTGTACGTGGCAATTGTACAGACAACTGAAAATTGAGAACAAAAAGGAAAGCATTAGTGTCATAAGCAGTGTATAGAGACACTCCATCTTTAATTTGCATAGATGATTATACCAGAATATCTACCAATAAAGGCCACAATTATCTATTAAATTCGTCTAAAATTGATAAGTTTCAACACAATCAAAATAATATGGCTAGATAATGAATTGAGACTTCCATACATCTATCTCAGTCAGAGACGAACCAAGCTTGTCCGCCAATGCAGAGAGATGCTCCTTTGCATCCTGAAAGCAAAAGACATGGGCATAATTTAGCAAGAAAATTTGATCATGCTTCCACCTTATGCTGGAAAACAGTTGAACAGCAGAATGTGCTTCACAGTTTAGTCACTATTTCGACACAGTCAAAAGGTACAAAGAGAATCTAATAATGTAAACAGTTATTTAATAGCATGTGGTTAAACTAAAAATACTCCTATTCCAGAGATGGTGCGATCACATATGACGAGCTATTAAGGATAATGTATTGCGCACACATAATTAGCAAAAAAAGGGGAACAAATTTTTATCAATCTTCAACGTAAGAGCAATGAAATACAAGCTGCCCACTCTGAGACATCACTCTTGATTACATAACACAACCCCAAAAAAATACACAACAAAAGAAAAGAAAAGAAAATTCGAATAAAAACATTATCCAAGTTCCCCAACATAATATAATAAACACAAATGACTGATGGAGAAATTCTACAGATTTTCTCAGTTTATTTGTTGAACTGTCTCGAAAAACTATATTACAGCATATGTACATGGTAGAACTTCCTCCAGTTTTTTATCACCTACAATGTAAATGGATGATAACCTACAAGAAATTGTTGAAGGATCCATGGATAAAAAAACTTGACAAGACAAATTACTTTAGATTATTCTTTTGCCAGTCCATGATCCCTAAGAAATGAAAGAATGAAATGTCAGTGCTGCCCATAGGAACAGTCCCATATTTGAACATAAAACCACAAGCATTATACATATATACTTGTACAAATTTACTATCAACCATGCGCAGATCTTAGTACAAAAAAGGATGTGAGCTTGCACCTACTCAAACATACACAGAGAGAGAGAGAGAGAGAGAGGTGAATTTCTTTA
Organism: Fraxinus baroniana; assembly: GCA_903798355.1. Classification (NCBI taxonomy): domain Eukaryota; kingdom Viridiplantae; phylum Streptophyta; class Magnoliopsida; order Lamiales; family Oleaceae; genus Fraxinus; species Fraxinus baroniana. The sequence goes on along the minus strand of CAIGRO010213485.1, from coordinate 1,531 downwards.
ATTATTTTTTTTTTTTCTTTTTAAATTAACAATCTAGTATGATGGAACCAACATGAAACAAATTTTGGGGATAAAACAAGAAATTACTAATTGGAAGAAAAAAAATATTGAATAAGAAGAGGACAAGGAGTCCTTGCTTTTTTAAACTTGGAAAAGGAAAAAAAAAAAGGATCACCTCATCAAGGTAATCAACATCAAGATCACCAGAGCCATCCACGTTTCCAAACATGAATCCCAATAGACGGTTACCCCCAGCACCCTCCTCATACTCATCGTCATCGTCTGTCAAATCAAAACAAAGTAGTAGTCTGCCAAATCAGCGTTCCATATATAACAAGGGCATGCAGCTTTTCAGCATCTTTTTATTCTTAAAAAAGCTAACAGCGGTAGACAAGAATGAGAACTCAAGAAAATGATGCCTATTTTTGTGATTACCAATAAACTAAGCTGCCATAGATGCACTTATTATGTATCTTAGTCCAATTCATCCAACATGACAGCTTTCACTAAGTCTCAGTCTAAGCGTAATGTTTCAACAACAAAAGTTCCTGTCTAAAGTAATGCAACTTGTGTACACACGATAAATAGCAGAGAATTATTTATCAGAGCGAAACTCAAGTATCAGCCTTCTTCAACTAAATAAATTCAAATATCTCATGCTATCAGATCCCGCTTCTTAGAGATTACAGGTTAGCTTCATCTAAATGTCATAATAGAATAAAAGAATAACACCTGGAACTTTACATCACTGCTCACATCGACACAGCTTAACTCTTTCAAATGCATGACATATCAAATCTGGTCATGAGACACTGGGCAAGGGTAACCACTTGTCTAATATAAAATAGGTTTCAACACTCGTTTTAGAAAGTTCTCAGTACATTGGACATCAGCTTAACATGAAAGCAAGGGAAAAAAGGTAGTCGAAAGTTGATAACTTCACAAAGTCCATATATCCAAAGATTAGAAGTTGTATGTTTCAAATATTTATACATATATAGACACCCTGTCCAATTAACATAAATTCGGCCATAGCAAACCAATCAAGAAGCAAGCAGGCATGCCATGAGTGACGTTGCATATGATTCTACACGTCCCATTATTGGCTTGTTGTTGCCCCATTGGAAAAGGAGCAATGTTCTCCGCGTGTTGATATTTTCTTTTTTTCATTTTGGTGGGGGATTAAGATAGAAATTCTACATAAAGCGAAAACTAAAAAGGAAATGAAAAATATAACAAGGGCTTGATATTTCTACGTATCACATAAGTAGAAATAAAATTCTTGTTCCTTTTGCAAATTGGAAAGATTGGTGAAAAGGATAATACACCTTCATCATGCCCAGCATGAGATGGACTACTTGACTCGTATCCCATGTGCAATTAAAAATTCTGCAAGTGCAAAAGCACGTTATTCAGAAAGATGTACAGGTCAAGCAACAGGTATTCTTCTTTACACAATTAAGTGTAATAGAAGGGCATGCTCCTAATCTATTTTTCAGAAGAAGAATAAGAGAGGGAGGGGGAGGGGGAG